>JBBPFP010000118.1:4874631-4885776 GCA_037974795.1 Kaempferia galanga | reverse complement strand
AACAACTCATCGTCTCCTATCTTAATAATTGTCCAATTACATCTAATATTGTTAAACTTAAATTTTATATATTTTATCTTTATTTTATTAAACATAAAACTTTTCACTTCTAGTGTTTCTCGCTAAAATTCTAATTTAACATTTATTCCTTCACGAGTCTTATCTACCAAAATAATATCTATAAACAACATACATCATGGTATTGTATCTTGGATGTGTTTCATAATTAGTAAAAAAGATAGACTTATAGCTGATCCTTGATGTAACTTTATTTTTATGAAAAAACATTTCGGTTAATTCGCTTGAAGTCTTCACTCTTATCATTATATCATCATATATATCATTAACTACTTCAATATATGTTATGTTAACACTTCTCTTTTCTAGTGTTCTCCGTATAATTTCCCTTGAGACTCTATCATGAGTTTTTTCTAGACCGATGAATACCATGTGTAAGTCTTATTTATGTTCTCAATACTGTTTAATTAATTGTCTGAGAAGATTTATAACTTCCATTATCGACTTCTCAAGCATAAATCCAAATTGATTTTGGGTCACCATGGTCTCCTTCCTTAGTCTTTTTTCTATTACTCTTTCTCAAAGTTTCATGTATGATTTGTTAATTTAATACCTCTATAGTTTACATAATTTTGTACGTCTTCTTTATTCTTATATACGGAACTAAAGTATTTACCCTCTATTGATTAGACTTTTTTTTTTAATTTTCAATATCAAGTTGAATAAGTCATTTAATACCTTGTTTGTAAAGACACTTCCGTACCTCTATCATAATATCATCTGGTTCAACTATTTTTTTTCTTTTGCATCCCATTTAAAGCTTGCTCTACTTCGAAAGTTTAAATTCTATGATAAAAATTTAAATTTTTATACTTATTTAACTTACTTAAATTACCTAAATTAAGTTGGTCATCTAAACCTTCATTAAATGGTTAATAAAAATACATATTCTATCGCTCTTTTATTTCCTCATCACTTACTAGTACATATTGCATTTATTTTTAATGCATCTTATTTGGATAAGATCTTTTATCTTCCTTTCTCTCTTACTTTAGCTATTCTGTAAATCTCTTTCCCCTTCTTTTGTATTTAATTTTCGATAAAAGTGTTCAAAAGTTTTATTCTTAACTTCATTCACTGCTTTTTTGGTCTTTTTCTTGGTTACTGTATATTTTTTTTTCAAGTTTTCCTCGTTCTTAAAAGTATATAATTCCTTATAAACTATTTGTTTTTTCCTTCACTTTCTCCAATACTTTCTCATTTCACCACCAAGATTCTTTACTTAGTAGTGAACATCCTTTTAACTTACCAAGTACACTCTTAGCTACTATTTTCAACTTTGATATATCTTATCCTAAGTTATATTCGTCATCGTCATATATTTCTCCTAATACTTTTAATTCTACCCTATCTTTAAATATGTGTTACTTCCCATCCTTTAGCTTGCACCATTTAATTTAGGAGTCATACATATTTTTCTTCTATTAATACTATACTTTAGGTGTATATTCAACACTACTAACCTATGTTGGGTAGTTAAATTTTCTCCGAGAATGGCCTTGCAATCTTTACAAATTTTTCTATCATTCTACCTAATCATATTAATTTGCGATTTATAATTTTCATTTTTGAACGTGACCAAGTGTTCTTTTTTTTTAAAAAAAAATGTATTAGCTAGTATAACGTCATACGCTATCGCAAAATCTAATATAGTCTTCCCTTCTTCATTTTTTATTCTAAACCATAACCCCCATATACTTATCTTATTCTTCATTTTTCACTCCTACATGCCCATTTAGATTTACTCTTATTAAAATCATTTCAGTTGACAGAATATTTTGTAATACCTTATCTAGATTTGGTGTGTTCATCTAATCACATTTGAGGTGCATATATGTTAATTACATTAATAGTCTCTCGCTGCTATTATCTTGAGAGGCATAATCCTATCCCCTTTTCTAACTACTCCTACTACTTCATCCTTTAGCAAACAATGGACAACAATACCTACTTTATTTCTTGTTTTACTCCTTCTAGTGTATCATAACTTAAAACTCGAATTCTCTATCATCTTTGTCTTCTCTCCTATCCATTTTATCTCTTGTACACACAAAATATTAATGCTTCTCATAATCATCGTATCCACTACCTTCATTGCTTTACTAGTGAGCATTCTTATATTTCATATTCCAAATCTTAGACCATTAAATTTTCTATAATATTTATTCTTGTCCAACCTATGGTGTGAGAATTCTTGCATATTTAACCCTGCACACAAGTTCTCAAAGAGATATAACGGTCCCTGTGGATATGTTATAGTCGAACCCCACAATGTGAACTCTTACATATTTAGTATTATACCCGAGTTCTCATGGAGCTGTAGTGATCCTTGCGTAGACGTTATAGTTGACCCTTCAACGCATTCCTTCCCGGAAACATACTAGCATTATCACAATAGTTTGATATATCCATTCATTGGACATTTGCTGAAAGTCCATGCTAGCTGACAACTAACGCGCAACCCTAGCCCTTTCTCAATTAGGCTTGGGACCGGCTATGGCAGGGCTGACTGAAGGAGCATCTAATTAATGAAAATCAGCAAGTTTAACACAATGTTTCTGTAATTCTACCAATAAAGATATATATGGAAGTAATTGTATGAATATATATAACTAATACATGTTCAATTTGTAACATACCTGTAATGGTGTGTGTCCAAGAAGTTCGTGCAAAGGCCTATGATTAGATACAGGATGCTCTGGAGGCAACTCACATACTATTTGATTAAGCAACTGCACCAATGATAGTAATCAGAAATCTTAGTAATTATTAACAAATGTCCTCGTAACCTAAGTAATCTAGATGCATGCCTGACAAATTCAAATAAAGGGCAGACTTGCATTGGAAATTTCATATTGTTTTCAGATGACCAAGATTATTCCTTAACATGGAAAATGCTCATATACGTATGGAGAGGATTTTTGGTTTATGTTTGACAAGCAACAGAAACTTGATTATAAATATCGTCCATGACATATAATGGCAAACTTAATAAACAAACATTTTATATTAAAAAACTTTAGTTATTTGCCTTGGAACCATAGACTTCTATTATAAGTGCTTCCATTAGGAGAAAGTGCAATGACACCAAAAATACAATAAGTTAAACACTCAGAAAACAGAAGGTACAAAAATTAGAAGTAATTACCCTTTGAGTCTCACCAAGTTGTTTGGAACCAAGAACAATGTGTGTATTCAGTATACAATAGAACAGAGAAAGTACAGAAATTAGAAGTAATTAACCATTGTTTGAGTCTCACCAAGCTGTCTGAAACCAAGCAAAGTACGTGTGTGTATTTAGTATACAACAGAACAGACTGCTATGGAGGAGAACACCATACAACAAACACTATTAATTGATTATTGATAAACTAACATACAGAACTGAGGAAGAAATATTGGAGGGAGGCGTATAGGGTGAATGAAAGGCAGAAGACATTTGATTGCTTCTTGCCAGCAGCCTTTGGCCTACCTCTGGTTGGCTGGGGTGAAATCCTCTTTTGTTTCTTGTGTTTATCATCCTGATCTCTAACTCATTTCCTAGGAGATTTCAAAATCTTGATTGCTGGGTAAGGGTTTCCAGAGACTTGATTAATGAATCAATACAGGCTGCTTCTCCATTCCTCTTCTCAAGCCCTAATCTCCAACTCAGAAAGAGATAGAAAAGACTGAAAATTTTGGAGGAGGCTGTTTGAATGGTGTTTTGCAGGAGGTTCTTTCAGACGTAGGAAATTTCATTTCTAATGTCGAGGGCCAAAACACTGAAGGTAATCTCTCCTACGTATAATAGCATCACCTGAAGTTCTCTGTTTTTGGTTCATGTGATGTCAAATCTGATCAAGCTCCAGAATATTGAATAACAGATCTGAGATGACAAGTTGCTTCTGAACATTTTCAGTCAGGAACATGCCAAAGGTGCATGTCACTGGAAGTACTCTGCATTTGGGTACTTCATGGGCTTCTCATCCTAGCTTCCACATTATCAAGTAGAAAGTTCTTTCTTTTTGGAAGCCAATTGGAGCTTTGGAAGTGTTTACCCTTCCTACAAGATTTCTGATATTCAGATTTGAAAATGAGAAAGACCTAAAGTAATATCTTCAGTTTGGGCCTTGGTTTATTGATAACAGGGTTGTGATTCTAAAAAGATGGGCCAGAGAGAGACTCACACCATGTTTGGAAACCCATGGAATTGAATTCCTTATGGAATTGGAATTCAATTCCATTGTTTGGTATAAATTTTCAACATGGAATTAGTAGGGAATTGAATTCCAATTCCCTACTAACCCCTAAAACCAATTCACACCTCTTTAAGTGTGAATTGGAATTGAAATTCCATTTATTAGGGAAAATGACATTTTTGTCCCCTCCTCTCTTATTTTTCTCTCGTGCGCAACTCTTCTCGTCGAACTCAACCCTTCTTCTCACCGAACATTCTTCTCTCGCGCAACCCTTCCGCCGCCACTCTCCCAACTTGCATGTGGAAGTTGTGTTAGCCACGATTTTTTCAATGATTTTAATAAGTAAAATATTAAGTTTTAATAAAGAAGGACAAAATAGTAAAAATATAAGAATTCAATTCAATTATGATAGATTCTAAATCAAAGAATTCAATTCAATTTGCTATGTACTAACTCATTCCAAATCAAGGAATTCAATTCAATTTCCGATTGAATTCAATTCCTGATGGAATTCAATTGAATTCCATCGCTTAAAATGTTTCCAAACACCCCGTAATAGACTTATAATTTAAGTTCTACCCTTGCTTGAGTAAAACTTCACTAACTCTCAAATCGCCAACACCTATCTTCTGCCATGAGACATTCTCCCATAAGTTTCTCATCCCTCAGATGCATCGAACTCTCTGACTTCCTTCTTGTATCACCCTTCTCACTCCGCTTACATAATGCATCTACAACATTCTTCTGCCATGCTTCTTGTCCCTCAGATGCACCGAGCCCTCCTCTCCCTTTCTATATCATCCTTCTCGCTCGATTAGCCTACCCTGCTTCCTAAGCATAGCCACCTCCAATGTTTCATGTCTTGCGGCCCCAAGAGTGTCTCATACCACCCTTACTAAATCTTCCACAAACCTTAAGAAATCGAATATTCTGTGTGTACCTAAGCCCATGCACACTTAGACACACAAGTTAAATACAATACAAGATATAACTTAAAATCTTTACCCAAATATCAAAACACTTGATCACATTATCGCACCAAACCATTTGAGAACTGAAAGTTCCATTATAGGACACCTAAAAGACCGTAGGACAAGGAGCATCAGAGGTAGTTGTGCTTAGAAAGCAGAAAATATAAGTGGAGCCAGAAGGATGACACAAGGAGAGAGGCAGGAGCTCAATGTATCTATGGGAAAAAAAAGTTTCACATGAGTTGGCAGAAGCGCACTACGTAAGATGACAAGAAGGATGGCATAAGGAGAGTTGAGGGATCAATACATTTAAGGGACAAAAAGATTGACATAAGATGGCTAGACGCACACTACGTAAGAGAACGAGAAGCATGGCATAGGAAGAGAGTCGAGGACTCGATGCATCTAAGGGACGAAAAGCATTACGGGTGAAAATCTCATGGCAAAAGACAACGGTTGGTGAAAGTAGGCAAAGTATACTCGAGCGAGGGTAGCTTTCAACTTTGGTGCATTCTATCATTAGATGAGTCGTAGTCAACATGTCAATGAACTGGAAATGTTAAAGAGTCAAGTATTGTTGATTGACAAGAGAATTGACTCCGAACTAACTAAATATTATTTACGTTGACCAATCGAGCTGATTGGTGCATGGTGGTTAACAGTTATCAAAGGAAATGGAGGAAAAGGTTAAGATCAATCAACTAGTGGTGGTTATGATAGGTCAACTATTGAACCTTAGATAAAACATTCATCAAGGCAAACAAAAGAAACTAATGGGTGCTAAATCAATAAGACCGTGTGAAAATTTCATTACAAAAAGGAGGCTTTAAAAAGGATTTGAAAGTCTAAAAACAAGATAGCAAAAAATATATATTGTTATTTTTGTTGAGCCTCATTCTCAATAACCCTAACATCTATTGTGAGCATCATATACATATTGTGATCATTATATAAAAGATTTATCCACCTCTAACGCTTCATTGAAGAGAGAAAATATAAAACATTCTAGGGGTAATCCACCATACAAATCATATGTGGTAGATTAGAAGCCCGGGAGCTGCAAAACTATGTTAAACAATTGTGTTACCGATTGTGATACGTTTAATTTTTTATTTTGTTGCTAATTTATTTTTGAGAATTTGCTAGAATAACAAGATAAGAATAGATATTTTATTTATAGGTATTTGATCACAATTCACCCCCTTCACTTTAGTTTTTACCTAACGATCATGCTCCAACAAATAGTATCAAAGCAAGTTGTTGCCAGACTAACCACCAATCAAAGCATCATCAAAAATAGATGGATAGGGGCATTCATCCATCAAGATTTAAAGGAGAGAAGCACCAGATTGAGGTTTTTTTAACTAATTTTGAATTAATTACACAACTTGATATGCCTAAGGACGTAGACGGAGATGTTCTGAAAGATCATTCATGGATTAAAACACGTCTGCACACAGCCAAACAATAAAATCAAATCCCATTTCTTGAGAATCTTACCCACAACTATTCCATGAAAGATTTATAGGACAAGTTGGAACTATATAAAAGCACCTCGGAGTCAAAGTAGAGATCTTTTAAGGAGTCATATCAACAATTTAAAATTAGAAAAAAGAGAGTTAGTGGCAAATTTCTATAACAAGATTAATCGAATTAGAACCTACTATTCCATCAAAGATTTATGGGACAAGTTGGAACTAAATAAAGGCACCTCAGAGTCAAAACTAGCAAATAGAGATCTTTTGAGGAGTCATATCAACAATTTGAAATAGAAAAAAGAGAGTTAGTGGCAAATCTCTATAGCAAGTTAAAAGAACTGATAAATGGACTAGTAAGTGTTGGTGAAACAATGTGTGACATGGATATGTCGAAGAGCACTATTACAATGGGTATCAATGATAGATTCTTATTATATGTCAACAGATTTCAGGTAAGTAATCTACATTATTTCTTTTCGACATTGGAATTACACAAGTCTAGCTTAATGGATAGGAATTGAATTTACAGGAGGCACTCACAAAAGAAACAACGTCTGAAGTCCTCACCAAAATTTTCCTCAATGGACAATAACGAACAAGTGTTTTTGATAAGAAAGATGAGAAAGCTTTTCAAAAATTCTAACCTTGACATACATAAAACAAAGAAGTTGCTAAGAAAGGAAAAAAGAGAGAGAGCTAAAAAGGTAAGATGTTTTAATAATAAAGGTCAAATGAAGAGCCAATAGCCTAAATTGAAGAAAGAAAAAGGAAAAGAAAAGGTTAAAATTAAACAAAAGCCTATGGCACAGAATGCACAGGTCAGAAGCATCCTATGGAGATGCATCATAGCTTGGCAATAAATGATGGAGTAAATAACAAAGTCACAACAACCTCATCCGAAGATAAAAATCATGGGAGCCCTAGTAAAAGGGGAGATATACCAAATAAGTTAAATAACGCATGGTAAATGAGGTAATAAATCTACCTTCAAAAAAGTTATATGATTTCATTACTTAGCAGTCTAGATGTATAAAGTTAGAAATAAATATGGGTTTATAACAAGAAATGAAGGGAAAATTATATTGAATTTTGCGATAGCATATGACCTTATACTAGCTAATAAATTGTTTAAAAAAAGAGAAGAACACTTGATCATGTTTAAACACAAGAATGATAATTCGTAAATTGACTTTCTTAAGGTTCGAATGAAGGATAGAAAGATTTGGAAACTTAACTATCCAATATAGATTATCAATAGACGAAAAATATACACGACTCCTAGAATTAAGAAAAGAAAACACTTAATCACGTTCGAAAGTGGGAATAATAAATCGCAAATTGATTTTCTTATGGTTACGAAGAAAGGTCAAAAGATTTGTAAGGATTGAAGGTCATCTTTAGAGAAAACTTAACTACCCAATTAGTAGTGTTGAATATACGCCTTAAGCATAATATCAATTGAAGAAAAATATGCACAACTTTTAGAATTAAGTGGTAAAAGTTAAAGGATGGGAAGCAACACATATTTAAGGTGGATAGAACTACAAGAATTACTAAAAATACACTGAGGATTCGAATACGACATGGAAAAAGATGGTATTAAAGTTAACTATATAATAGCAAAAAATAATCCAAGAAAGCAATGAATGAAGCCAAGAATAAACTTTTTAAACGCTTATATCAAAAATAGGATACAAAAGAAGAAGAAAGAGATATTTATAAAATAGCTAAAGTAAAAAAGACGAACACAGAAGATCTTATCCAAATAGGATGTATTAAAGATGAATGCGATAGGGTATTGTTATATGATGAGGAAATAAAAAAACAATGAACGAGATAGTTTTATCAACTTTTTAATGATGTTTAAGTAATCAACTTAAAAATTTAAGTAGGTCAAATGTATATAAAAATTTAAATTTTTATCGTATAATTCAAACTTCAAATATAGAACAAGCTTTAATTGGGATGCACGATGAAAAAGTAGTTGGACATGTCTACGGAAATAAGGTACTGAAACAAAAAAAAAAAAATACTTCATCAGTGGATGATAAGTACTTGTTCCCTTATATAAAAACAAAGGAGGCGTACAAAATTATACAAACTATAAGGGTATTAAATTAATTAGTCATATTATGAAACTTTAGGAAAGAGTAATAAAAAAAAAGACTAAGGAGACCACGCTAATCGAAAATCATTTTGGATTTATGTTGAAAATTGATAATAGAAATTATACATCTTCTCGGGCAACTAATTGAAACAGAAGCAAGACTTACATATAGTATTCGTCGACATAAAAAAGTTTATTATAGAGTCCGAAGAAAATTATACGGAGAATTGTAAAAAAAAGAAGTGTTAACATAGTGTTTATTGAACTAATTAAAAGTATATATGAGGACATAATAACAAAAGTGAAAACTAGGTGAATTAACCGAAGTGTTTTTCATAAGGATAAAGTTACATCAAAGATCAACTCTAAATCTCTATTCTTTACACTAATCATGGACGAACATTCAAGATATAGTATTATGGTGCATGTTGTTTATAGATGATATTATTTTAATAGATGAGACACGTGAAAGAGTAAATACTAAACTCGAATCTTAGCGAGGCATAAGGTTTTAGGCTTAGTAGAGTCAAGACAATATATAAAATTTAAGTTTAGCAATATTAGACGTAATAAGACTTGTTAAGATAGGAGATGGCAAGTACTGAGAGTATTAAATATTTAAGACCATTTTTGCCAAAGGAATGACAGATTGAGAGAAAATCTTACATAGAATACAAACAGGGTGCTTAAAATGAAGGACAGCATAAGTGTTCTTGGTGATCATAAATTACACTTGAAATAAAGTTTTACAAAACAGCTATTAGACCTGCTTTGTCATATAGAGTTGAATATAGGACTATGACTCGAACACATGAACAGAATATGAGAGTTGCAAAAATGGATATGTGGGCATAAAAAGATAAACAAGATATGAAATGGAAATATTAAAGAGAAAATGAGGGTTGCACCTATTGAGGTAAAACCCCAGGAGATATATTTAAAATGATACAAACATGTATTTAGATAATCAATAAATGTTGTAGTTAGGGCATGTAAAACTATGACAAATGCACACATTAAACGAGAAAGAGGAAAGCCAAAAAAAAACTTAGTTAGCAACAATAAAACATGATAAAATTTATTTAAATATAAATGATGATATAGTAAAAGATAGAGTCCAATGAGAAGAATTCATATAACTAACCCCACTTAGTGGAATAAGGTTTGATTGTTGTTGTATTATAGTCGTAGTTTTTTTACTTTATTACTTTCTACAATTTATGTTAGTATTAGCTCCACATTAATTATATCAAAAATAGTCGAGGAGTATTGAGGATGGAGCATTGAGGATCCATTTGAATGCGACATTTTTTTAAACAATGCATTAGAATACAAGTACCCCCAGCACTCTTAGTCACTTAAAACACTACAAACCAAGAAATAGAAGATTACTCATAATGAAGCAAAATAAACGACACTGCTGCTTAAATACGAAAAAAACAGGAATGGTACTTAATTGGTCCTATCTCATGACGGCACACTGAACTATACTACTCACCGTTAGCTTAGAGAGACCTTCAACTCCTTCCAAGGTTTCGAGCTTATTTTCCACCACACACAGCCATTTCAAGTTGACGCAAGATGAAAGATCCTGTGGTTACCAACATGAAGTAGAAAACCAAAAAACAAGAAAGACAACTTTTGAACTCTAAACGTTTGCGGTAAGCCACAAACCGCCTGGACAAACAAAAAAAAAAAAAAAAAAGACCCCACCTTGAGAGACGAGAGGCAGTTGCCACTCAGATCAAGTTTCTCCAAGTTCCGGAATTTGCTCAAACAAGATACCTACGAGGCACAAATCACGATATGTTGATCAAAAGCTTTGCAAAAACTCTTGAGCAAGTGGTTGGTAGGAAAGGCGAACCAGCTCACATCAGTCAGAACTCGGTAAGAGAGATTTAGGATGGTGGTAGCGGCGGCATCATCCTTTGTCTCTCGGCACGCTTGCTCCAGAGTGAGGTACACCATGGCCGTCGAAGATCCAGCTTTTTTAAAATTGGAGCCACTTATTTACCAACCCTAGAATTCAAGCTCGTAAATAAAACCCGACGCCGAGTGGTGCCGATGCTTTGGGCCAACCTGGGCCAAGCACTCATGCCTTGAAAATACGAAATTAAAAATCTAAAAAGTAATTCGAACCGACTAAGTTCATATTCCATAACCTAAATTATTGATTTTTTACATGGTAACGGTGATTCATTTGTTTCAGCTGACCACGGTTCGGAACCGACGATTTGACGGTTCGGAACCCGACGGTTCACGGTTCGGAACTGACGGTTCACAGTTCGATTCACAGTTCGGTTCACAGTTCGGTTCACGATTCGATATATTAA
>JBBPFP010000118.1:4772334-4784672 GCA_037974795.1 Kaempferia galanga | reverse complement strand
AACACATTACCAATTGCAGACGTTTCAAAACAGCATCAAAAATTTCGAAGAAGGATTAGATTCCTTGTATAGAAGCATAATCCGCAACAGAGTTGCTGTTCTTAACTTCTTCAGTTTGTAAAAAACTTTTAAGCCACTTACCCTCATTAGCATTAAAATTTTGGAGGAGTTGCTAATGTTCATACCTTGTATGAATTTTGTATATCAAATATATCATACTGTTTGATTAATAACCTCCTTTCTCTAATTTTCCCTACTGTTTCCTATTTGCCTATTTTCTTGTGCTTTAGCAAAAGGGAGGTCCACAATTTTGGATCAAAGAAACAAAGCTTAGGATTGTAAAAACATAAAAATTAATTTAATTATTTTTTCTAAGTTGTAAACCTATTTGACATTCCCAATTTATATACAATATTAATACAATTTGAAATTTGTAGACTTTCCCTCATTAATAGGTAGTTAGAAGAAGCAAGTTGAACCTATTGAAAGCTATCGTAGAGACTACAACTGGCGCCAAAAGAGACTTGCTTCTATTCCCATCTCATTGAGATTAGATATATGGAAGGGGAATCTCTAAAGATTAAATTCACAAACCTCTCCAATTAGCAACAAAATGTGCTATCATTTTGTAAGACCCAGCCAACACATTTTTTGCTAGGAGGTAAGGAAACAAGTTATCATGTATGTGTCGCGTCCAATGCTTGGAGTTCCATTTGCATGGTATCCTTGTGTGATTTCATCTTCGTGCCTCATGATGAATATCCGGCAAGATGTCCAAGTGGTTTAATTCCACCAAAGAAACATCAAACATGAACTCCACCTATGGTTAGTATGGAAAAGAAAATTTAAAATAATATCATGAATCACCCAATGAAACAATATGCTCAAGTGGCAACATAATGGACTGAGCTATTTTGGATCCAACAAATTAACTTTGATCATTTTAAGGATATAACTTCAACTTCAAAAAATCATAAATTAACTCAAGTTTAAATTAGTGCAACAAATCTAACCTGCTGCTTGGCCCTTTATGTTTTGTGCCTTGTTCACATGATAATTTGACTGGCCATATCATCTGAATGTTGGACAAGAACTTGATGTTACTAAAGGAGTTCATGAATATCTCTTAATCATCTTTTGGTGTCACTCATCTTGTCAATGCAAACAGAAGAGCAAAGATTAGAAGGCCTTAAAACACGAAGAAAATTGCATCTGAAAGAACGGAAAAAATCAAGGCTAAACAAGCCTTAGCAGTTGATCCAGGTTCGGAAAAAAATCATATTCCTTATAAAAGATATTTTCAGTTTACATCAAAAAGTTATGCTGTACATTGATCTGCATAAATCAATTTGCCATGTCACCATTTGACATAATTAGCTGTCTTCTCTCACTTCTGGAGGCTACTGCATGTGGCCGATTATCTTGCACAATGATTAATCATTGATGTATTATGAGATGCTAACTTCAAGGTATGACATCACAAGGAGACATAATATTCGTGCATCCGATATTAGTATTAAATTAGTACACTAACCAAGCTCAGAACAAGAATAAAGAAACCATGAGGGTCACTAGGAAATTGAGTATTGATTAAAAACACATGCATCTGATAAGCAGACAGAGACTTGAGAAATGAGCTTGTCCAGCTTAGAGAGATTAATCTATTATGTATCCTTGATGTTTAGCTTCAAACTGTGGCCTAACAAGCAGACAGAACCAAAAGTTCGTGCACATTTCATAATCATTAAATTAGAACAATAATCAATCTCACAAAGATGGAACCTAACCTGCTTAACACTCATTAAAGAAATTAGTAACTGTAATCTATTGCATGCATGTGGAACACAGTAGTATTTAAGAAATGAGAAATGATTCGTCCTGCTATGAGAAGAGGTTACCAGATCCAAATTACAGACTTAACATGTCGTCTTCAGCTCATCTGTAAATATTCCAGTTGCCTCCATTCTGCTGCAGGATACTTGATCTATAAGTAGAGGAAGCCCCAGCCTCCACAGTCCACACATCTTCCCATCAAATTCTCTTTGGTTCTCTGCTTTCCAACATCACATAGTAATGGCTGCAAGTCAGCCTTTCCATGTCCGATCCATCAGTCTACCATCTAGAGATCACCCCTCCATGCTCAAAACGGAGGAAGAGCTGAAAAAGTTCAGGTCTTTTTTGGCTCAATCCTCTTTAACATCACATATGATAGTGGATGGGCTGAAGGGCCTCGGAGGTTTGTATGAATGCATCGACGAGGTTCTTCACTTGCCTAGCAGTAATCAGCACTTCTCCAGTCAACAACAGAAGGAATGGATGGAAGTAGAGTTGGATGGCTCTATCAGGCTGTTGGAATTGCTTGGAACCCTGAAAGATTGCATGCAACAAATAAAAGGCCAAATTAGGGACCAGGAGATGGCCCTTAGAAGACAAGGAGAAGAAGTGGCGAAGCATGAGATACACACTCACATCCTTTCTGATAAGAAATTGAGGAAGAATATTCAAAATAGCTTCAGATCACTGAAGCATATGAAAGGCAAACACGCCTTGAGTTGCATTGAAGATAAGGAACTTGATTCCAGGAAGGTGATCGAAAGTTTGAAGGAAGCGAGGGTTCTTGCCATTCATCTTCTTCAGTCTGTCTCTGATTTCTTGTCCATGCCAAGGCCAATGAGAAAAGCAAGCAGATGGCCTTTTATCTCTAAGGCATTGCACAAGAGGAAAGTAACATGCAAGGGTGAGCATGAGGATGCTGAAGCTAATGATGAGTGTGTATCGAAGATCAAATACCAATTGCAGATGTTTCAGAACAGCATTAACCATCTAGAAGAAGGATTAGATTTCTTGTATAGAAGAGTAATCCGAAATAGAGTAGCTGTTCTTAACTTCTTCAGTTTGTAATGATTTATGGGGGTACATAGTCTCATTAGCATCCACATTTTAGAGGAATTGCTAATGTTTGAATCTGTAACAATTTTGTGTACAATATATGTCATACCATTTGATTAAAGATCTCCTTCAATTGCATTTCAAGGGGAGTCTTGGCCCAATGACAAAGTTACTGCCTTGGGACCTAGAGGTCACGGGTTCGAATCCTATAAACAACCTCTTGCAAAAAAGCAGGGTAAGGCTGCATACAATGGATCCTTCCCTTGGACCTCGCATAGCGGGAGCTTCGTGTACCGAGCTACCTTTTTTTTCCTTGTGTTTTTGAAATGGCAAAACCTCTCTTTGTCAAGAAGGAGATCCTACCTAGGAATGAGAAGTTGTCCATAAATTTAGAATATAGCAATGGAGCGTAGGAATTTAAGAGCCAAAAGTTAATCAAAATATTTGTTGGAACTCTATTGAACATTTATAATTTTTCATTGTGTAATAAGTAACATATGAAAGCTATAAGATGGATGCCAACGACAAAACAAGGATTCATCATAAAAGAATCTCATATATGTGAAATTTTTCTTAAAGAATATAATGGAAAAGATAATCCATTTCAAATAAAGCTCAATTTTTTTAGATGTCTAAGTAAATATCAATACAATCCATCTAAACAAGATAGCTGGGATTGAAATCCTGTGGAAAAACGATAAGAAAGCAATTGTAGCTTCATAAGATCTTTACTCGATTCAGATCTTTCTTAGGATGCAGAACATTTAGGTTAGTTTGGGTCTTAAAATTCAAAGCTCTTTATCACAATCTTGACTACCAGGGTAAAGGCCAATACACTAATCATAGCAAATCAGATAGTTTAAAAATATTTATCAAAATTATCTAACAAAATATCACCATAAAAAATTAAGTCCATCATATCGAGCAAAAGAGAAGCATGACTATATGCACCTTATACTGTTAAATATGGTCCGTCATATCGAGCAAAAGAGAAGCATGACTATATGCACCTTATACTGTTAAATATGATTAGCGATCTCATATGTGGAGGATGCTAAAACTTATAGTGCATCAGGGTGTTTGTTCAAACAACAAAGTCAAAACATAGTCCACCCCATCATCAGAAGATAGGGAGCCCATGAAACTTCTTACCTGTAGTGTAAAGTTTTTGGAGGCTTGCTGTTAGTATAATTTGATTTTTTTTGCATACTCCATATAAATTCTTTCATTTGAAGAATTTAAATTACGAAAAAAAGACACTCATGTTCCTAGGAAAGATACTTTCCATTTCCAATAAAAGATTTGCTGCGCAACGATTTATATATACAAATTTGCCATGATTAATTGTCATCTCTCCCTTCTGGGAGCAATTGCATCTTGGGATTGTCTTTTACATGATTAATCATTGGCGTATTATTGATGCTAGGTTCAAGGTATGATTTGACAGGCAGACATATCACATAATCACTCGTGTATCCTATTTTAGTATAAACATAGTACATCAATCAAAGCTTAGAAATAGAACAGCTCGCGACCATTGGAATCCATCCAGCTTAAAGACAACCTATCCTGCCTGCAAATATGCTTGTGACAAGGAAATTGAGGACTGGTTCAAAGACAAGCATCTGGAACTAATTAGTCACTAAGGGAGATGATTCTCCAGCTTAGACAGATTAATCTATTATGTATCTAACATTTTCTATATCCAGGATGGAATCATGTGTATAATAAACATTCAAGAAGATATTAACAGTGATCTGATGCATGCACGTGAAACTCAATAGCAATTAAGAAACAAGAAATGATTCGTCCTGCTAGGAGAAAAGGTTACCAGATCCAAATTGTAGGTTTCACTTGTCATATTGAGCTTATCTGTAAAGATGCTGGTTGCCTCCATTCAGCTTCAGTATACTTGATCTATAAGAGGAAATTCCAGGCTCAAAATTCCACACATCTCCCATAAAATTTTCTCAGGTTCTCTATTTTTCCAAGATCACCTAGTAATGGCTACAAGTCAGCCTTCCCATGTCCGATCCATCAGCCTACCATCCAGAGATCACCCTTCCCTGCTCAAAACGGAGAAAGAGCTGAGGAAGCTCAAGTCTTTTATATCTCAATCCTCTTTAACATCCCATATGATCTTGGATGGGCTAAAGGAGCTTGGAAGTTTGTATGAGTGCATCAATGAGCTTCTTCGTTTACCTAGCAGCAACCAGCATTGCTCAGAGAACCAACAGAAGAAATGGATGGAAGTAGAGTTGGATGGTTCTATCAGGCTGTTAGACTTGGTTGCCGCCTTGAGAGATAGCATCCAACAAACAAAAGAGCATATTAGGGACCACGAAATGACCCTTAGAAGACGAGGAGAAGCAGTGACTAAGATTGAGATGCACACTAACATCCTTCCTGATAAAAAGTTGCGGAAGAATATTCAAAGTTGCTTTAGAGCACTGAACAATATGGATGATAAAGATGCCTTGAGCTACATTGGAGATGAGGAATTTGATTCTTTGAAGGTGTTCAAAATTTTGAAGAAAGCAAGAGAGCTCACCATTTCTCTTCTTCAGTCAGTCTTTAACTTCTTGTACATGCCGAGGCCAAAGACAAAAGCCAGCAGATGGTCTCTTATTTCAAATGCATTGCACAAGAGGAAAGTAGCATGCAAGGATGAGAGCGAGGATGAAGCTAATGATGGAGGTGTGCCGAAGATTCAATTCCAATTGCAGATGTTTCAGAACAGCATTGAACATATTGAAGAAGTATTAGATTTCTTGTATAGAAGAATAATCCGAAACAGAGTTGCAGTTCTTAACTTCTTCAGTTTGTAATGGCTTATTAGGCATTCAAGTTTTAGAGGAATTGCTAATGTTTCTACCTTCTTCCAATTTTGTATACTATATATATACAAGTGTTTGATCAACAATCTCCACTCTTCTAATTTTTCCAAGTCCTGAAAATTTTCCTTATTTTCCTGTGCCTTAGGATTCCAATGGTAAAGTCCAATGTTCCCAAATCATCCTACCTAGGAACAAAAAAAGGCCCACACGTTCAGATCGTAGGGATGAAGCATAGAATTGTTAGAACCTAAAACAAAAATTAAAATAGATTTTGGGTATCTATTAGACATTTAATCTATCATATATGACCCTCAATATATATTATTAAACTAAGTTGTAATTTGTAGGCTGTCCGTCATCAATAGAAACCTAGAAGTGGAAAGCAGAATCCATTGAAAGTTTCATCTACTGCCGAGACTACACCATGTTGCTGGAAGCGACTCACTTCTATTCTCATCTTGTTGGGATTAGATGCATAGGTGGGAAATCTCTATATATATAGTAGTTGTTCAACAAACTCTCCAACTAGTATAGGATAATTGAGTTAGCCCACTTAAGCCAATGCCACTCCATTTCATAATTGAGTGGATTGTCATTCTGAACCTCTCCTGGTTCTGTGCAACTTTCCAATTTTTGGCTTTGACTTTCAAAAGAATGTGCTTTATTTTGTAAGCCCAGCTAATTGATTTCTTGCCCGGAGATAAGAGGGCAAGTTATCATGTATCGGTGTCCTACAACGCTTGTAGTTCATTCTGCACAACATGCTCACATTCAGGGACTTGAGGCCAGAGACTTAAAATCAGGATCACACATACATACTGGGATAATAATGCTCCCTCAATGTCTGTGATTTCATCTTTTGATAATCTTTGACATGATTAATCATTTGATGTATTATTGATGCTTGCTTTCTCTTTCTACACCTCTGGTCAATGGAGATCTGGTACAGCTCAGAACTAAAACAACTGACAAACATTGGAATCCCCTGCATAAAGATTTAATCTATCCAACCTACAACCATGCGTGTGATAAGAAAATTGAGGACTGAATCAAGCATATGCATCAGAAACTAAGTAGTAATTAAGAGACCAGAAATGAGCTTGTTCAGCTCAGATATTAATCTATGATGTATTATTGACCTTCAGCTTGAAACTGTGACCTAACAAGCAGACAGAATCTAAAAACTCGTGTGTTATATTAGTATTAAAAAGCACAATAATCAACCTCGCAAATGTTGGAACCTAACCTGCTTAACATTGTTGTCTATACTCAGGACACAACAGGTGTAAAAATTAAAGAAGATAATAACTGTAATCTAATGCATGCATGTGGAACTCAGTAGTATTTAAGAAATGAGAAATGGTTCGTCCTGCTATGAGAAGAGGTTACCAGATCCAAATTGCAGACTTCACATGTCGTCTTCAACTTATCTGTAAATATTCCAGTTGCCTCCATCCTGTTGCTGGATACTTGATCTATAAGTAGAGGATGTTCTGGGCTCCTCAGTAGACACATTTTCCAATCAAATTTTCTCTAGTTCTCTGCTTTCCAACGTCAACATCACATAGTAATGGCTGCAAGTCAGCCTTTCCATGTCCGATCCATGCTCAAAACGGAGGAAGAGCAGTTCAGGTCATTTCTGGCTCAATCCTCTTTAACATCACATATGATAGTGGATGGGCTAAGGGGCTTGGAGGTTTGTATGGGTGCATTGACGAGGTCCTTCACTTGCCTAGCAGCAACCAGCAGTTCTCCAGTCAACAACAGAAGGTATGGAGGGAAGTAGAGTTGGATGGCTCTATCAGGCTGTTGACCGCGAGATGACCCTTAGAAGACAAGGAGAAGCAGTGGTGAACCATGAGATACAAACTCACATCCTTCCTGATAAGAAGTTGTGGAAGAATATTCAAAATTGCTTCAGATCACTGAAGCATATGAATGACAAAGATGCCTTGAGTTGCACTGAAGATAATGAATTTGATTATCAGAAGGTGATCGAAAGTTTGATGGAAGCAAGAGAGCTCACACTTTCTCTTTAATGCGTCTTTAACTTCTTGTCCATGCCAAGGCCAAAGACAAACGCTAGCAGATGGTTTCATATCTCAAAGGCATTGCACAAGAGGAAAGTAACGTGTGAGAGTGAGCGTGAGGATATTGAAGCTAATGATGGGAGCCTAAGGAAGACACAATACAAATTGAAAACATTTCAGAACAGCATTGAAAATTTGGAACAAGAATTAGATTTTTTGTATAGAAGAATAACCCACAATTGAGTTGTTGTTTTTAACTTCTACCCTCATAAGCATCCACATTTTAGAGGATTTGCTAATGTTTGCACCCTTCCATTTTTGTATAATATATCTACTGTTTGATTAATAACTTCCTTTCTTCTACTTTATCCAAGTGCTCGTTTATTTTCTAGTCCTTTAGAAATGGCAACCCAACATTCTCAAGATCGAGATTCTACCTGGGAATAGGAAGAGGTTTCCAGATTCAGATCATAGGATTGTAAGAACCAAAAAATATTAAAATATTTATTACATTTCTATTTATAATTCATAATATATCATATGTATTAACTTCCGATAAATATTAATCCAAACTGTAATTTGTAGGCCTTTACTCATCAACAGGGAGCTAGAAGAAGAAAGCAAAATCCATTCAAAATCGCGTCAACTGAAGAGGCTACAAAACCAACATCGAAAGATACTCACTTTTATCCTCATTTCGTAGGGATGAGATATATAGATGGGGAATCTATATAGATAGCAGCAGTTCACCGAACTCCCCAACTAGCATGCTATAATCAAGTATCTGTCTTATGTTGATGTCACTCCATTTCGTAATGGAGTGGATTCTCATAATGAACCTCTCCCATTCCTGTGTAACTATTCATTTTCGGCTTTAACTTTCAACAAAATCTGCTTTCATTTTGTAGACCCAGGCCAGCCAATAAGCTCTGGCATGCCAGCATTCAGGTATTTGAGGCAAGAGACTTAAAATCAAGACCAAACTAGTTTTGATAAAAACGATCATGTTCAATGAAACCAAACTCAATTCTTCCATGCTGAGATAATGCCCCCTCAATGTCCATGATTTCATCTTCTCACCTTGTAAGACGAGATTCGAGTCAACCAAAATCTGATAACAAAATTACTAGAAACATCCATGTACTCTGCTTCACACAGAAACTTCTTTCAATATCATGAAAAGTATTCAGCCTACAAAGTACACCCTTTCTCAGTGTCATCATTCTTTGTACCGACAGAAGTTTCCCGTCTACTAGGGTTTCAAAATGATAAACAATGCTAACATAATAAAATCAGTAAAAAAAAACTTTAAAGCAGATAGATTTACATCAGTTAATAATTTTTTCCCTGCCACCAATTTACCGTAGGAACTACAAGATGTCATTTAAGTCCATAATTTTTTCCGAGTCACTGAAACAATCACTCGCAGGGAACACAATATCGCCAGAAGATGAAGTGTCTTCAACACCTATCGTCAAAAGATTCATGTTGACAATTATTTTAAGCTCTAACTATCAGCACTAGCTTGACTAAGGCATTATAAGATAAAATAGGTCAATGGATCAATGCATCAAACAACCCCACGCACTGTGTATTGTGTTGTCGAGACAAGAAGGTACAGCACAAAGCGGTGCAACAATAAGAGTCCAGAAAAGAACAGCAAACCGCTACCTGCGTTGCAGTTCTGGTGCAGATTCTTCCTGTCGCCCCAGCAAAACTGCAACAACGGAAACTCGAGGACCAATAAATCAGTAAGTAAACCAAAAAAAAAAACCCCCTCTTTCTCTGGTCATCACCTGATCGAGGAGTCGGGATTCTTGCTGTCGCCTAAAGCTCGGGAATCGATGAAGGAATCATTGGCGTCTCCCTTCGCCCTTGACTTTCGCCTGCGTTCTCTCCTGATCGTTGTAGAAAACACCAAATTTAAATTAGCAGTGGCGACTGAAGAGATCGGGGAGAACAGGCATCAGCAGCATGATCTGGACGTTAAGGATTTCAACCTCGAGCGCCCTCAATTTTAAAACGGGATACCTTTTAGTTTATCCTTTATAATTTAAATTAGTATATTTTATTAATATAAATGAACCCAAATAGTTTGTTATCAAGATGAAGTGACGCGCACGCAGATAAAAATGGACCAAATAATTACAAATAAGTAGAGCTACTTCATATATATATATAGATATATTTCTCTGTTTACAACTTCAATTGGTGAATGCAATCAAGAACAAACAATCTGCGTTTGGCTATCGAGCTCTTGAAGCTAATAAGTGATTGGATACTCCTAAAATGTTAAAAAAATATGTCTGTCTGCTTGGATTGAGCTTTGAGATCTTTGAGTTTCTTCAGGATATTGGTGAAGTAATCCTGCAAGTACCTCTCCAGGGTTACAATATCATTCTGGTCCACTCCGAGGAGCTCGTATGTCTCCTTCATGGGAGCGGAGAACACTGTGTCACTGGAGAGCACCTGAAATCCACAATCCAGAAACCAATGAAATTTTTTTATAAAAAAGTTATATCAGTGAATGTAGGATTTAAATGAAGTATATATAGCCACAACTAAATTGAAAACTTAATCTACGGAGGCAAGCCTTTTCCTGATTTAATTGCTTGCAGTTGTTAGGAGGCATATGTTGAAGTTTAGTTTGCACTGTAAACAATATTTACATTTTGAAAAGTCACATCCTTGGTGACCAACGGTTTCATTGTGAATGATCGTGTCCTTTTGTGAACTAACATGACTAATGAATGGTTGTGTCCCTTTGTGATTGATTGAAAGAACTTTATAAATAAATGTTTTTGTCCAAATTAAACTAACAACAATCATTCTCTATTCTTATGCAAACAACCAATGAACTTGCTATTTTATTGTTTGAGAATCTATTGTATCCTAGAAGAGATTGCCCATTATAATCCGATCTAGCAAGATAGGGAGAGCAATAAACTCGTTAAGGAAAGTGATTACACGCTTTAGATTCAATTCTTGTTCATTGTTCTTATTCAAGCTTTGTGTCATTCCCTCTCCACCAAATTCTGCTCCAACAGCCTGGAGGGAGTCCAAGCAACCGAAAGCTGCTGAGTCATCCAAATCTGAAGTCGAAGTGGATCAGATTGGTAGCCAAGTTTTTTAGTGTTTGATTAACTTAAAAGGCTTCTAGGCGACTGGACAAGTGCCACATCAGCAGTCGATAGGGCTACTTAAAAGGAGGGTCGAGGCACATATTTCAAACAACAATGCTCAACAATACTCTTCTGCTCCTTCGTGATTCTGCTGTTAAGCTGCTCAATTGCTCTCTGAGCTCAATCAGCAACTCCGCTGATTTATACATTGTGGACTTAGGAACTCTAGAGGGAAGCTAAACCACGTTAAACCCTTGTGTGCTTGTGTGATATTATTATTTTGTTCTATCTTATTATTACAAATTAATCTTACTACAAGTTTACTTAGTATTGATTCCATTACAAATTAACTAGTATTGACCCTAGATATTATACACAATTGGCTCCACAATCATTAATTACAGAAAGGTAAATGAGGAAACTAAGAAGACCATCACGAGGAAAGGTATTTTCCTCCGGCTTCATCAAGAATCAACCTTCGCTCATTTCTATAAATCTACCATGCAGTGACTATGTCGGCTATGCCCTGGGGACGCAAATTAACTAGTATTGATTCTATTAAATATTGACTTAGTATTGATTAATTCCATTACAATTTGATATAGTGGTTATTACTTTGTAATTTATTTAATCTTTATTCTGCTGTAAATTTGTTTAATCTTTATTCTACTGCAAGTTTATTTAATATTTATTATGCTGGATATAATTTTGATTGCTTTGTTTGTTTTATTTACTATCAGCACTTTAAAATTACCAAACACCCTATTAATGTTCTTGAGACTATCCGACACAAAGTAAGTTATATATTTGATACGAACGTCTACATTTACTTTCAACATGGCGGTAAATTTTCATCGTATTAGATTCTAAAGAAATCCTATTTAATGCATATATAACCTTTTCTTAAACGCTTTTCTACTACTAATAAATAGGGTTGTAAACAAGCCAAGCCAAACTGAGTTTTAGGGTGTTTGAACTTGTTTGATAAAATAACCGAGCTAAGCCAAGCCGAGCTTAAAATGAACCAAACCTTTGAAATAATTGTTCAAGCTTGACTTGGTTTATTTTTTATAAACTTAAGCTTGATTCATTTAGATGTTATCGAGCTTTGAATTCAAACTTATTTGATTGTTTGAAAGTTTTATTTATTTAATTGGTTATTGAGTTTAATAATTCAATTTATTTATTTAGCATATTGATAAGAGTTTTATTAATCAACATAGTTCACAAACATTGTTTATGAACTTTAACGAGCCGAACATTTATATATTGAAGTTTGTTTGTTTAGTTTAACGAGTTATTCAAGCTTGTCTATTTAATCGATCATATATATATTGAACGAATATAAACAGGTTCTTACCAAGCCGAATACCAAGTTTATTTACAAATGTTCAATTCATTTATATGCCAAGTTTGGTAGAGATGTTTTCATTTTGGTAGGTTTGAATTATTATGTTTAG
>JBBPFP010000118.1:4722477-4734819 GCA_037974795.1 Kaempferia galanga | reverse complement strand
AAGAAGTTACTAGCTATTAGTGTAAATGGTCAAAATATAGGAAAAAATATACTCAAATACATAGAGTTTTGACCCACCTTATGTGTCAACCAAGGTTAATCCACTATGGATATATCAGGAAGTAATGCAATTGATAAAATTAACGCTATTTATGTGCCATACTTCTATTTTTTTAATGTTATAGCTATTATATTTCTTAATAATTGCTACGACTATACGGTAAAAGGCAATTCGCTCACCCTCCGAGTTCCGCCAACCCATCCTAGGCCAATACAGATGAGGTAAATAACGGGTGGCTACTAGACATTAGTGTAAATAGTCAAGACATGAGAAAGGTATATACTTAAATACGTCGAGTTTCGACTTCTATACTTCATGTGACAATCTCCTGTACTTTAACTATCGCACCAGCCTGAGAGGACAATTGCCACGGGATCCCGCATTTTGGAAGAGCGATAAACCTTTTTATTTTCATAAAATCAACTACGGAGCCCTGCCCTCGCCGCGCACTTCCTCGCCACGATGTCAACCCACACCCTTCCAGCCCTCTTTCGCCGCGTCCTCTTTCACCGACGGAGCAAGCTAGGTTTTACCTGCCGCACCATAACTTACTCCGACGAAGTAAGCTAGGTTTTCCCTCGCTCGCCGATCCGCCGTTCCTTCCGATCAGCTGGTTAGGAGAGTAATTAAGCTTCAAATATCTGTCTTGACGGTCTCCCTCGTCACCGCGCCAAGTTTTGTGAGTTATACACTCTGCCAAGTTCCTTCTCATTTGATGCATACATCTCAAAATCATCAGGTGTATTATATATATCAACGTGTTTACCATGAATGTGTTTTTTTTCCCTTCCCAATTTGCTATAATGAAGATTGAGAGAAACAGAGATCCATGCTTGCTAACTTGTATTTGCTATATTGTTGCATTTAAATCTGCTATTACATGGATAGATTTTCTAATTACATAGAGATACTTTTTTCATTTACTTTGTTGATATCTTTAGGCATAAGCTATGTGCTAAGCAAAATGGTTTCCTGGAATTTGATTAGTGTAAGCATATTATTTCGAAATTACTGATTGAAGTTGTTCACACAAGAGATTCATTATCCATGCTATTTAAACAATTTAGAATCTGGGATGAAGTTAAAGGATACTTCATAATTTTCTGTTCTCTTTAAGAATCATCATATGAATAATTTATTGTCTATATTTACTATATGTTGAGACTTATTGTATGATGAGACTTACTGTACTAGTAATTTATTTTACAATATGTAGATGAATCAAAATTGAACTACTAATTGTTTCTTTTACAATACCTTGAGACTTCTGTTCTCTAGCTCCCTCACAACCATTGATCTGTACGTAGTGACAACCACCACCATGCAACTTCGTCCACATACCACCCACCCGTGTAATTCCATCTCAAGAAGGATGCAACATCCAAACTACCTGGACACTCCTCACCATGAGTCGAAGATATTATGCTACTAATCGTCAACAGTCACTTGCCTTGTCTTCATTCATGATTTCAATATTCTACAATGGACACCCTTCCGGGATCGATTATCACGACTAATTTTGGCTTGCCAAATTACCCTCGGAGAGGAGTGATTTTGCAGATTATTACTATAGAAATAGTAACAATAGAGCAAGAAAACATACCTAAAAGGAACAGAAACATAAAAAAATAAAAAAAAATAATAATGATACACACAAAACTATAAATCATATCCAAGGCAACATAGTACAAAAAGCTTGAAAGCTAACACCAAGTAGCAACATCAAGTCGTCAACATCAGACTAAGATCACATTATTTTGAAATAAACACATTCTCTTTCAGATTACTTTTTATTTAATTTGTTGGGGGTTTTTAAATTCCTAGCATTTAATTAATGTTACTTACAACTTCTTATAAATCTTCATGTAGTATCCCTTTTAAAAAAATTACAAAATAGCATTGTATAGATGGCTTCTTGATTAGCTTAATTGTCAACCATCAACAACCTTCTCTACTTGCATTTTAATTTGTCTATCTTCCATTCTACTTTCTTCATTGTAATTAATTTATCACCTTGTTTTATTTTATAATCTCATTACATAATACTTAATTCAACACGATGAGAGAAGCAATCACAAACTTCCACCAAACTCATGAGAGATATAGATTAAGAGAGAAATATTAACCCAACTAGCAATCACCCAAACTTCTCAAACTTCCACCAAACATGAGACATAGATTGTGAGAGAAATATTAACCCAACTATACTCAACGGGAGGACGTGTAAACCGTATTAGACCATCCAAATAATTATTTCAAATCATACTTCAAAGATAGCATGCCCACACGTTAAAAAATTATTTCATTGGTATAAACATGACCCTTATTAAATGAACACAATTTGCCTTCAAAAATTGGTTCAAATTGCTAGAAAAATTTGAAAAAATGTTTAGAATCACCATTACATAATAGGCACAAAGCTAATGACATTTGGACATAAAATGAAAAAAAGAAAAGAAAATTATATTCCACAGTATTTTAAGAGATGATGACCATTAAGCCGAAACAATCTTCCTTAGCTGAATCAAATTAAATAGATAAAATTCAAAATGTTTAGTTCACTAACAATCAAAGAACATTTAGTTGAAATAAAAAAAAATTGAGCCAAAAAAATCCTAACTCGACCTTAGAAAAGCCCTAAGATGCCATTCTAGAAGATCCTCATATAACACCTTATATGAATCCTTAATGATGTGACATTAAAAGGAGCCCTTGTTGACTTAATCCCTTTTGAGAGCAAAAAATATAACCGTATCCTAAACTTAGGCTCACATATTATAAGCTCATTCATGTTATTCAGGAAAACTAAAAAAATAAAAATGAATAAAACAAACATCCTAAGCTAATAAGAGTGCAAGGTATCAATTTTAAATTTTCCAAATCAAATCTTTCATTGGTATATGTTCTTTTATAGTTATTTTTGACTTTCGAGTTCGCTAACCTACCACTTAGTTAATTTCCTTATTTACTTCCCTCTTCCAAATTGAGAACTTTATTGTGATCATAAAAGAAACACACACTAGCTGACATTATGAACAAAATTATATAAATTATTGATTATTATAAAATAGATAGTGATACAATAAAATATAGTTTTATATTCATAAAATTAAATTATCCCATATCATAGACTTTTGGAGCATTTATATCTTGATTTAATTAACAATATTGTAAGAAAAATTAATTATAATGCTTGTTTGTATATTTAACAACTTATTCAAATAACCTATAAGTTTTAAATTGGAGGATAACAAGGTTCAAAATCTTAAGCCGAGCTGCTATTTCAGTTTTTGTCAATATTTCAATGTATGGTGCTGGTGGTAATTTGGTAGTGTAAAGAGGAAAGAGGAAAGAAGAAAAAAAGATTGGACAACTATATACTTTAAGTTCAATCTTTGTTTTCTATCTGAAATACTACGATTTTGACATTATCTTATATGGAGATAAACTACAAAAAAGATTAACGACATTATCTCAATTTTAGTATCCCGTGGTGTGTCGAATATTGACATGAAATGATACTTGTCAATATGATTAACACAATAACACAAAGGACATTCTCTCAGTATCAAATTTGGTAATTTATTAGAATGGCACGTTTAACTATTTGAGCATAATATGATATTTCAAACTATGGAGGATAAGTTAATTTGCTGAGAGAAATTCAAAGTCTCTTTTCTGATGTGATGATTTTGTCATAAGTTATGTTTCTACAGGTTCATCCTTTAGCATTAGCAACATAGATTCTCTCTCTACTGCAGTCATAAGAAAAATACATGTGAACACTAGCAATAAAATTGTATTGGATATTAATTATTATAAATACTTGATGATTTAATGATACAGTATCATTTTGTATTCATAGATCTAATTATCTCCTATCATATACTTTTGAAGCATTCATGCCTAATTTAATTAGAAGCATTGTGAAACAAATTAATTGTAGTGCTTGTTATTTAACTTGTCAACGTACTCTCAACTTACCAAAACAAAAGTTTAAATCTCAAATTGGAAAGTATGTTAATTTGCTTGTAAAATAAAACAACTAAAAAAATTAATTAAAATTCAAAATTTTAATCCATGCTTATCTTTCTTTTCAACCTAAGAGATTAGGCAATAAGTGGGGCTTAAAGAAAATTGTTAATATTTGACACCAATAGCCTTTTATGGAAACTATTAGACCCATATATTTCCCAAAAGAATAATCAAGAGAAAGAAACAGAATTAGTAGAATAAAAAAGACAGTGAAACTTGCAAAATATATACAAGAAATTTATTTTGGGTTCCAATTTTGCTCCGTTTCATTATCTATTTTATGTTCTATAGATGTTGCAACTTTCTCCATGATTATATTATTTCTTAGTGTCTATGAGAGGTTCTCTATGCCACTTGTTCATTATTTTGTTTAAGGCCTCTCTTATTTCTCCAAGTGCTTCTCCTTCCTATCTTCTTTCTCACCCATTCATTTTATTCTTTCGCAATGTTAGATTTCTAGTTGAATCTCAAATCTATAATTGACCATACTAATCACACTTCCCTATCTAGAATAGTAAATAATAGTTCAACCCACAATTCGTAGTTCCACAATGAAATCACTTCTTATATTATTATCTCATATAGTTGCTCAAATCGGAATTTGTAGATAAATAACTTGGATCAAAGGTTATTAAAAAAGATTATAGGACACCAATTGAAATCATAGAACAACAACTGCAAAATTTCTTGTCAATATCCTAAGTCATAAGTCACATAGCAACAACTCTAGAGAGAACAATAGATCTAGATTTCATGTTAATAGCCTAGATCAATGACTACATATTAACAATTCAAATTGAAAACATAGCTCCAAAAAGAGATCATAGATTGAGGATACGTTTTGTCTACAATTTAATCTTAATTTATAGATCATAAACTAATAATCAAAAGTTTAATTATCTCCCAACACCAAATCAAAGTCAAAGTAATCTTTCATGACCATAATTTCACAAATATCAGCAATTATATCTCTTGCCATTGCAAACTCTATCACTCCACATAACAAAGATTGTCCAAACAAATCTAGTTATCAACTAAATGAATCAACCAAAGAACAACCATCTGCATCACTAAAACATTAGATACAACCATTACAACTGACTCATAATCTATACTAATAATGATGAGAGACATCTCATATCAACCAAATCAATTACATTGATTTCTGCTCATTCGACAAACCACCTAAACTAACTCTCTAAATACTTACCACGCCCCGCTTGTCAATCAGATCAACCAATTGACTTGACTACTACCTCAAAAGACCAAAGCAACAAGATCAAAACAACACCGCACCATCCCATTCAGAGGTGGCACTTTATAACAAACAAGGATTAGGAGACCTACGCCAACCAATGATTAGGCAAATAAGCACTTGTGCTGCAGCAGTAGAGAATTTATATTGCCGTAAGCTCATTGCGAGGGAAGAGAGAAAAATTAGTGCTGAGTGTTCGTTCATGACCAAAGAAACTTGATCTAGTCAAAAGCGGCGCAACACATTTATGCATAATCAAAGCAAAGGAAGAAAAAATAGGTTAACTTAGCAACACTCACCGTGCAAGAAGGGACGAAGATGCCATGCTGCTACAAAGTCGAGGAAATCCTCAAATATAGTGATCAAGAGGAAGAAGAGTAGATTGCGCTATCCTCTAAGCGACCAAGATAGGAAAATTATTGGCTAGCAATGCACAACGCTAGTTGCTATTGTAGTGCTCGCACAACAAACGGATAGTGGGTTGTACTAGTGGCCCAGAGAGGGGAGGACGGAGACCAGTTGTTGTCGCAGGAAGGGCGACAACTGGCTGTGCTAAGCACACAACTGAAAAAAGGAGACGAGAAACAAGAGCGAGCAATAGCTGCAAAGAGGGAGAAAAAATAAGACTTGGTTAGCAAAAAAAAATAAGATAAAATTTATTTAAGTATAGATAATGATATAGTAGGGGATAGATCTCAATGGTGTAGAAAGATCCATATAGCCGACCCCTCCTAATGGGATAAAGTTTAGTTGTTGATGTATAGATTGAGATTAGCTTTGACTCGATACTAATTTGTAGTACCAAATAAAATTCTTAAATCAAACAAAAGACTAAGATAAAATCAATGAAGTATGCATAACTATTTCACATAGAGAAAAATTACACATACATTAATCAAAGGGGAATTTTATTAATCAAAAGTTGAAACTTCATAGTACATGACACAACAACAATTAAATTTTGGAGAAGATATTACTAATTGATATATAGAATAATTCCAATAAACTCTTATCAGATCAAAGATATCTATCTATTAAACTATTACCAAACTAAAAAAAAGCATCAAACCAAAATTAAAACAAGTACCTGAAGTTCAATTTTAATGTAAATAAAAAATTCAAATCCACATTGTTCTTTTTCTATTCCTTGTTTGGATTAGACAAAAATTGTTCAACTGATAAGAGAGGAGAGGAGTGGAGTTGCTCTCTTCTTTACTATTTGCTGTCACCATTTTGAGCAATATAGGGAGAGGAAAACAACTTTGCATAGGAGAAAGGAAGAGGGAAATGCAGCAAAATGGCCAATTTACCCTTTTCAACTCTACCTAATTGAATTAGGTACCTAAATGTATTTTTTGATCTATTCTACCCATCTCTCCTCTATACTCCGGTAGCATAAAAAGGTTGGAGAAGTCAAATTCTTCTCTTCTATCCTTTTGCTTACTAGCATCATATAAACAAACACTCGCCATTGCAACAAATAAAGAAATTCAGTTACTTCCATATAAGTAAAGTGGCAATTATTTGTAACTTGATTTATAGGTAATTTTTAAAGTCAATTTTAATGACATGTAATTGTGAAATATTGTCATATTACATAACTTAATGTATCATAGCTATACTTACTATGTGCATTCCATTGAATAATTTTTCCCAGTATGATATGTCCAAACTCAATACTTTGACTCTTCATTTTCTCCTATCTATGTTGGACAATGACACTCCAACAATGATGATTCAACATTGGACACTTTATTATACCATATATAAAAAAATTTTGGAACAAAAACTTAGATATATTTCCACTTTGATTATAGAGTGTAGCTTTTGTGTGTAGTAGTAATTGTCCATATGGTCTTGCATTAAATCACACATCCTAATATATATTTATATATGATACAAGGAGAATTATGCTCTATAGTAGTTACTGTTGCATTATTATCATCTAAATCATTAAGAATGCTAGTTATTGTTGTCACACCACAACTATATGAGACCTACTTGCTCCAAATCTTGGATCCAACTCTCATTGGGTTTGGTCAACCCAAGGAATTGTAGGGTCAACCTAGGATGAGAGAACTTGGCACGTGAATTCTCTGCAAGGGATTGGTAGGTTGCCTATGATCAATCAGATCAACTCAAGAGAAGTTTTGTTTGACATAAGTTACACTTTGTTTCTTGTCTAGACGTGAGTTGACATAAGAAAAGTTTCGACAACTTAAATCATTTAGTTACACCAAGTAACTCAACTCTTTCAGTAGGTCAACCTAAGCTAGCTAGGGCGACTTACATAGAGTCTTGGTAAATTTTTGAAAAAGTTTTGGATAGCCTACACCATCTATCAACGCTAGAACATGATTTAGGCCTGTGGTCGATTCCCAACGAGTGCAGAATGCCCCGCTGGTTGCCTCATCCCCTCTTTGCTTGCACTGCTGTTGCTGGGCAAAGCTCCCCGTGATTTACCTCCCTTCTAGATAGTGGGGGGCCACCTTGGAGTGGCTGTTGAGGTGACAGTTTCACCTTTGCTGCCAATAGAACATGCAAAGTCTAAAATGTACAACACCCCAGCCCTTTCTCCAAGCACACATATACATCCACCCATTAACAAAAGACCTTAGCGCTAATTTTATTGCTATAAGATGTCAAACAACATATTCGGTGAAACACCAAATTAAAACTAGATACCATAACTCTACCCATACAACAACACTACGATCACTAACCACAATCACAACATAGAAACAAAAAATATTATAATACTAGATTTCATATGTTCCCCTCTATTTACCACAACTATTCCTTTCTTTGAACATTTTATGATTTTGTGCCTCCTTCCCCACATGTGATTATGGAGGCAAAATAACAATACTATGCATTAATTTACATGAACAAACAAAATTTTCACTAGATAATTAAGACTACTTGTATCTACATCTATGTGAAAGCAACTAAACATGACATATTCATACATTGTTGAAACGTAAGCAACATCATGAGCAATAAATAGTCTTTCACTAAATTAATATTGGCTACTCTCCTAAACCAAATAAAGGTTTAACTTGGCCGTCCACCATCCTATTTACACCTACACGGATGTCAACCGATAATTAGCAAAACCAAATTTGTAAATGCACAATACATAGATATACATATGTGTGCATGTGTTGCATGTCAATGCCAAATGCTTCTATCATACATGTGAAAACAAGATTGACAACCATCATGGTGCACCATGCATGAGTCAATGCTATCTTGAAAAAGTAGAGCTACACATTTATTCATTTAGAGTTAACACCCAAGGATAATCTAGACATACAATGTTATAATAAATATGAAGTAAAAGTACATTGAATAGTCAAGTAGCCTCCAAAAAAACCCTAAACTATAGCCATCTTTTTAGTTTATATTTTGATTGCAGAGAAATCTCCAATTGTCCTAACTACCTTTTTGAGGTGCTTTCTACATTCACTATATCAATCAACAATTAAAAAAACTTGATTCTCAAGCTATGCTTTAGAATTTGAGGACACTTACCACAAGCCATGAGAGGGTCTCCCTTCCAAAAGATGCCCACAAAGCCCTCCTTAGTGTCGTCCTAAATCATTAAAGACCTATTTAGGATCCAAATCCCAACTATGTCTTACTCTTCTCTCTAGCACCTACCTCTAGTATCATACATAGCCCTCTAGGACTTCTTTAGGCCCCAAATCAACTATCGAAATTATGTTTTAGGGTCTTACTGTATGGTTGTGGTGGAGAGATCCCTTAGGGTTGCTGCTATTGTCCTTTCTTGTTGTCCACCTAACCTTGCCAATCACAAGGAAGAGAAGAGGAGGGAAGACGATAGGAAAATGAGACTTGGGATGAAAAGGAATAGAAGGGAGATGGTGCCTCAAACTTGAATCGGCTAGAGGAAGGTGTCCCACATTCTTGTGTAACACATGAGTACCTTCCATCTAAAATTGCCCTTTCTTAATTTCCCTGACCGCTTTCCAAATCTTAGACACCACTAATATCATTACTTCCCTTTTTAAGCCCAAACTCTTATTATTTTGTCTTAACCAGTGCCCTTAGCTAAACTCATCCAAACAGATAAAATAGATGAGTCATCGTGCTGGTAAGCGATTTGCATCTTCCTGAACAATTAATGAAAAATGGAAACATGGGTAAGCTATCATATGTCTAAAAATATAAAATATCATTTCTATGCGCAAAATTAAAACAAAAGATATTTTGGGAGTATTGCAATAGCAAAATAAATTTTCCTTGGATATTTGATTCTAGTTTTAAAGCTTAATTGGTGTCACAATGTGTTAGATATCACTTTATTTTATATGGAATATCCTCTTATGTTAGTTTTTATTTTTAATTTTTGCATGTAAACATATAATGGACAATTAATGAAAAATGGAAACATGGGTAAGCTATCATACATCTAAAAATATAAAATATCATTACTATGCACAAAATTAAAACAAAAGATATTTTGGGAGTGTTGTGATAATCTGTAATTTACATATTGCCTTTTGCACTCTAATGTTACTTTGAGTGATAAACCATATGTGTCTTTTAATTTTGTTTAATTTTTCTCACACAAATCCATGTTTTTTTAATCATTTTATCTGCATTTTCAATGTGAAGAAGTATATATTACCAGATTTTAACATATCAACTTTCTTTACTAAAAGATCAACAAACTATAATAATTTAATGATCGAGATAATTATTGGAAGTATTTCCATTCATAATGGTATTCATAATCTAAACATGCTATGTTATTTAGATAATTTCTTTTGGTAATATTGTTATCCTAGTAAACATTAGCTTGCCAGACTTGGATGTCATTCATTTTCTCAAATATGTTTACATATATTTTTTGTTTTTGATATCTAGCGACAGAATTGTGGAGAGCTCTTTAGTAATGATTATTTCCAGCAAAATCTTCCAAAAGACCTACTATGAAGTACTGTCAATCAAAGAAGATGCGAGTTATGAAGAGATCAGAGCAAGCTATAAATCTGCCATTCTGAATTCTCATCCTGATAAGGTGTGCAACAAATCAGATTCAAGTAGGAATTATCAAGAGCCAAAGCAAGAATTCCTAGATGTGCAGAAGGCCTGGGAGGTGCTTTCAGATTTCAAGTTGAAGGCAATCTATGACAAAGAGTTGCAAGCTTCAAGAGAGATTCTTGAGCTTCCAGCCAATGAAATTGAATTAGGGGATATGACTCTTGAGAATGTTGGTGATTCTCAGCAACTCCTCTATGAATGTAGATGTGGTGATTATTTTTTGATCACCTCATTGGACCTCAAAGAAATGGGTATTTTATTGGATGCAGCGACATTACAATTACATTCATCTATCGATTCAGTACCCATTTCAGTGCTTATTCCATGTAGCTCGTGTTCACTTAGAGTTCGCTTGATCATAGATCACTTTTCTTGAATTCTTGGTTCCATGCCATTAGTACCTTTTGCTGTGTAGTTTCAATGTAATGCTTTGTTTGGATGGTTAGATATCAAGTGTGGTGATTATGCTATTCCTACGTGTTTAAATATATATGCTGTGGTTGAAATGAATTGAGGAAGACGGGTGATTATGCTATTCCTACGTGTTTAAATATATATGTTGTGGTTGAAATGAATTGAGGAAGACTGAGTCTTTTGTTAAGAAATATTTTAGAGGAAACATATTTGCTTCACTAGATTAAATTGCCAGCTGCAATTTTCTATTGTTGCAAAGCATATTTGTTGTACAAAATCTGTTTTTCTGCAACTGGATATATGAATTTATATTGTTACAATTGCATTTTATTTGAGGAGCTCCTTGTTAATTTTGTTCACTTCCATTCTTACTTCTTTGTCACGAAATCTAGCATTCGGTTAGAGATTCATGAAGGCAGGCAGCTTGCAAAATTTGCACTAATTACTAGTTGTAAGCTACAAGTATATACATTCCGCTTGTGTCATCCGTTAGTTTCCCATGACTCTATTTATAATCTGCATGTTTCAGTTTCCTATGGTGAAAAATTAATTTCTCTCTTTTTTTCTTTCTTTTTTTTAAAAAAAATCTTGCATTCCATTTAGAGTGTCTTCTCTCTCCATTCCTTAATCATCATGTGTAGCGGACTAGTGAATGTGATTTATGGTTGGCATTGGTGAAAATAGAGTCCTCTTTAGCTATTTGATCACTCTTAAAATGAGAGAACTTTATTATGCGACATTGTGACAATAAGCGAAAGGGAGAACATTGACGAGGTCGATTACGATGGTATGATTGGGCAAGCCCATCCTGCACTGAAGAACACTGACGATAATGATGCTGACGATTCAATAGATTCAATGTCACCATCATTCAATAAGATTGATATTCATTCAAACATTCTCAAAACATTGACAATTGGGTATTAGATGAAATGCTACACCTTTATTCCTTGATGTCTTTAATCGTGGGCAAAATTTTAAAGAGTATTTTTTGAATTTTATTTTTTTTAATGGGGTTTATGTTGGTGTAATCAGTCTTTCAGAGTTTCGATGTTTACTTGAATAATATATTTAATGAAGCTGGTCAAGGTTGGCCATGTAAATTAGTCAAGGTTGACCAAGTTAGTGAAGATTTCAAGCAAGTCAAGGTTGATTGAATGTTTGGAAGTAAGTCAAAACAAGTTAAGGGTAATTGGTCATAAGTCCAAGTAGATTAAGAATGACTAGATGTTTGATAGTCGAGTGAAGAGGATAAGTCCTGACAAGTCAAGATTGACCTAGGCAAGGGAAAGATCAATGGTTGACTGGATATCTGACAAATAGAAAGTCTTAGCAAGTTTAGAGAACTAGATGTTACGTAAAGGAAAGTTTAAACAAGTCAAGCTTGATTGGATGTCTGAAAAGAGAAAATTCTAAGTCAAGGATGACTGGATGCTTGATAAAGAAAAAAAAAATCATATGGGAGTGAACCTTAGGTAGTTAGAAAGACTTGGAAGAGTAAACTCCAA
>JBBPFP010000118.1:4686125-4698918 GCA_037974795.1 Kaempferia galanga | reverse complement strand
CTCACCCTAGCCCAAGGGTGGCTCCGCCCTTAATCGGACAAATACACATGGTAGTAAATGCAAAATAATAGTTATTATAAATATTATAGTAATTATGATTTCATTATTGCTACTTGCATACTAAACATGCTAGTTACAATTTAGACTTATTCTACTCAATAACATAGCTACAATTTAGACGTGTTTTATCCAATAACATTGATATTGTAACAGTTGTAAAGTGTAACTGCTACAAGTTAAACTTGTCAAGTTTAACAATCTATTATGTCTAAAGGAATTTTTATATATCCATAATGATGATATTTTTCACTTTGGAACTAAGCAATCATCGTATTATTTTTGGGTTATACCCAAAAGGTTTCATACGAATGGAGATATCTTCCTCTTTTAAGCTCATGGACATTTTCCATATATTTTCAATGTGTGATTTTATTTATAACCTTAGAACTCCAACAAGAACGTAATCTCTGTTGAAGCTGTCCAGAAATTACAACTGAAAATGGACCGTTATTCTAAACTATACAAGTTATCTTGGCTGAATAAAGATAGTGAGGTAACAGTAGACCGACGATGCCTCATGTGTTTTTCCATTGGCAAATATTTTGATAATGCTTTGTGTGATATAGTGCCCATAAACACATGTCCTGTATTATTTGGGCAGTTTTGGCAATATGATCGCAATGTTATTCATGATAAGCGGAAGAATACATAGACCCTTCAAGGGAAAGAAGATTGTGTTGGCGCCACGGTGGCAAGGAACCACTCTAATTCTGATAGCCAAGAATACTAATCTGCTTTCTATATCCAGGTGTTTAGATGAGATAGAGCATGCAGACGTTGTCTATGCTTTGCTATCATGCCAGAGTGAAGTTGTAGCCACTGACACTGAGTTACCAACCGAAGTACAATGGCTGCATGAGTTGATGCCAGAGGTTCTACCTTCTGGGCTACCACTCATGTGAGATATCCAATATCAAATTGACCTTGTTCCAGGGTCAACCCTGCCTAACCGACCAATATATCGCCTCAATCCCAAGAAGGTTAAAGAATTACAGCTATAGGTGGTAGAATTTATTGAGAAGGACTATATCAGAGTATGAGCCTTATAAAATCAATGCACTATTACAGGGCGGAATTACAGGACGGAGCCATAGGAGTGGGTGATGAGGACGGCCGCCTTCAACGGAAACACACATTTTTCACTGTGTTCCCCAAACCCCGATTAATTAGACATAAAGGCAAATCAAACTTAGACCTTTATGTGCACATCAAGGTATCCGTCAAATCCAACCACCCTAGGTTGATTGCACTAATAAATACTAAAGTTGAAGCAAGAGTTGAACCCTCTTCTTTAAGACATACAATATCATACCATTTAGGCGGTTATAGTTTATAGGCAATTGTCTCCTTAAAATACAATGATTTTTACTCAAAATAGTAACAATTTAAAGCTTTGGAATTCTTAGAAAGAAGAGGAGAAAACTCTTGTGTTAAGATCAGTTGAACAATGGAGCTAGGTGAATCTCTTTTATCACTGCAAAATCACATTGTCATTATATTCAACACTGTTATATATTAAGGTATCTAAACTTCGTTTGATTAATTGAGAAAATTTGAAATACAACTTATACATGCTAAAAAACCAACATGTAAAATATTCATCCATATTAAAATTCAAATATTTGTGTTTCTAAGTATTTTACCACTATGCTATACCCGTAGGAGCAATCTATAGTCATTCTGAACGAGTCAATCCGTTGCAAATCCTTATTTAATTAACTCCAAATTAATTAAAACCTTAAATTTAATTAAGGTTATTTTTCAATTAAATTCTATATTTATTAGTAGCCTAATTTTAGATATATTCAAGTTATTATTCCTATGTACATTAGCATCCATAGACCATTAGCTATTTAGCTTCCTTCGTGCATTTGTATCTATAGACGAGCTCATGATAAGCAAATAATGAATTTAAACTCTTCTTTACTCTATTAATTTTAAATATTAATTTCTTATTTATATAAACCTAATAATTCAGAAAAGTCTACTTGTGAAATACTGTATTCAAGTAATTTCCAATAAAAAGTTTATCAAAATAAATCAACAACATGCATTTATAATAAAACAAACGTATCTTTTGAAATTAAACTAAGTAATACACGTCATAATAATGAATATGGTTCTTTAAAATGAATTTAAACAATTAAATAATGTACCTTTTCTTTGTTATTCTAAATTAAATAAGGCATGTTTAAACAAAGATATATTATAAATATTTATTTAAATGATTTATTTCTTCTTGTTTTTACATCTGCTAAAAAGATTGAAGAGTATTTTGGAAGAGAAAAAGAATGGTAAAATGCTTGATTTTGTTAGTCTCAACTAAGGAACTTGATCCTATTTCTCAAGTAGGGATGTAATATGGCAAGAAAGAATAAAAAAGACAGAACAAAAAACAAAAATGGATGGCACAAACATGCTCATCACTTGTAATTGTTAGTGTTTATGACTGTTGGTACCAACCGAGTTATGCAATGTAGTTAACTTACGGGCTTCTTAATTAAGTTGCTAATCAAAGAAAAGCTAATGATGTAAAGCAAAGAGGGAGCACGAATCTGATAATTAACCCGTAATTGAGGTACAAAAAACTACATATTCCGACGGCGTTTCATAATACAAAAATGCAGGAGGCAGGATCATGGTCTACCAAGCATTACCTATGTTCTTGGTCTTTTTGCTGTTTACCCTTTTCATCCACTTCTCTTGCGTTCCGGTAAGACCAGACGGCAGACGTCCGGGCAATAAACTTTGCTGAGATCCAGGAAGTTCTGCTGGAAGAGCAGCAGCTGTGCTAGTGAAAGCATTGAGAACAAGGAAAGCCAAAATAGGCGAAAGATCAAGTGTTCCACCTAGTGGAGGAATAATCCCACGGAATATGTTGAGATATGGATCACATAAAATGCTGAAAAAGAAAATGATCATAAGGAACACTACAATATATTTCTTTGCTCCATGTAAGAAAACTGTATCAAGAACGCTAAGTAGAACAATCATATCGAACATATAAGGAAAAAATGATTGAGCTCACTGTTGCATTGGGTAAACCTTGAATTGATGTCATTTCAGTGGGAATCACAAGATAGTACATAAACCCTACTAAGCTCTAAATTCAGACTAATTGAAATAAGAGCAGGTTAACAATCTGATAACTAATTAACAAGTAGACAGTTGTTTGTAAGAAAAAAATGGATTTAGCATTTAATCACTGAGAAGAATGAAGGTTTTCAGAGGAACAAATGTGGCATAGGACATTAGAAATCATAAATACATACAGCAAAGTCATTATATGTTAAGTTGTTTGAATTAGACTGGATAGAGTTAAAACATTGGATGGCAGCTCCACCTGACACACAGACTTTTCTTTAAAAGATAGTGGACTGGGGAGAGGTTAGTGATATGATTTTTAATCTCACAGTGCTTTTATTCATCCAGTAGTGTCAAATATATTAATTTTGTTGTAGTTGGCAAGATGGACTACATGTGCATCCCAGCTTGCTGCTAGTTTCGCTGGAGTGGCAAGCACACACCAATGGGACTAGCCTAGCTGGCCCCAAACACTCACAATATTTTATTTTAGGATTTTTGTATCGATTTTGGATGATGGAAATTGGTGGGATGTTGGTTTAGGGTCATATATATAGCTTATAGAAAACAGTTTCTGATGAAGTTTTTCATTGTTTTCTCCATCAGTGTTTGAGAGAGGAGTTTAGGAAGAAATAGGTCTCTTGTACAAAAGAATGGCTATGATTTATCTTATTTTCAATGTACTACTTTCATATTAAGACACATGAATTCTTTCCAAGGAATAAATTATACCAACCACGTTAAATTACTCTTCTTTTTATTGTGTGTTTATGCTATTCTATTGTGAAAGATGAATTTCAGCCTACGGCCTGGTGACGAGGGTGATTTCATATTTTAGAAGCAGAATTTGGATTTAAGTATGGTAGAAACTGTAAATTCTAGCAAGCAGTCTAGAGCTATCTACAACCTATCAAGAGGTATTAAGGGTAGTTGGCAACCCAACAGGTAGTTGAATGTTGAATAGACTAGCATAAACGCACACACATTGTGATTAAGAAACAGGAAAAACATACAAAAAGGATAAACAGTTCTACACCTATATCAACCAATGCAATTAACTAAACAACGAATATTCAGCATGGCCTATCTTGAGTAAAATACTCATTTATCCCTTGCTGTAGCAATTGCGTAAATAACTCTACCTGAGAGGGCTGACGATTGCAGGAGGAGAGTTGGGAAACCAGGTTAGCACCAGCCTAACTACCAGTAGAGCGTTGTATATGTTCAAGAAGTTGGCGATCCCATTGGCCACAACCAGCCCAGCTATGGAGTCCCCTGGCAGTATTGCAGCAAAGCTATAACTAGAAGGCAAACTCACAACCCTAAGGCTTCTGCAGCGCATCTGGAAGCAATATCATTATAATCTGATTTGTTTAGAAATCATTTTATACAACTCCATAATGTACATTGTTATAACAAAAAGGAAACATCCCCTTAAAATAATCACAAAGAATCAATGTTTCCAGAAACAATGAATTTTTTTTGCAATTATAACATAGACAAATAACTTCCAAGAATTTATATAAAAAGAAAATCTTACCGAAATTTTAACAATAAAAAATGTATAAAGTTTTGTACAATTGCACAATAATAGTAGGAGGTCGAGAGTATGGAGAAGGCAAGGAGGATAAAAATTCTCATTTCGTTCATTGATAAACAAACAACCTACATATAGGATAATACATAACTAAAAATAACAAAGTCACTAACTCACCAACTCTTCAAACATAAAACATGCACTAAGTCACTAACTCCATAACACATCTATTAATCCACTAACTCCTTAATCATTAAATATTCATTAATCAACTAACTCCATAATACATATAACCCATTAACCCTATAATACAAACATTAACCCACTAACTCTTAATTATAAAACCCCCTAACTCCATAACCAACTCAACCATATGTTGAATTTTACTGCCACCAATATATTGAATTTTATCAACAATCCTTCTGTTGAGCTGATATTCTAGACACAACAATCAATTTAATAAAAAAAAACTTTGAAACCTCATGTGGAAACACCAGTAACTTTCTAAGCTTCTAAAATACATGAAATTTGAGAGGCTTGGTTGGTATATCAACAATTTGATCTTTTTTCTTTTCAGTAAATAAGATTAATGACTCTATCATTTGTGAGATTCCTCAAGAAATGATACTTCACATCTATATGTTTACTTCAACCATAACATTGGATATTTTGAAAGTTTTATTGCTAAATTGTTATTATAATAAATCCGAGTAGGTTCATCCTCTTTAAAATTTAGTTCTTTAAGAATTTTCTTCAGCCAAATAGCTTGACAAGCACAAGATGTGACAATAGATTGTTTTTAAAATGACCCTGAAATAGCATCAATCCCAAACATGAAAACATACCCATATGTGCTTTTTCGATCATCTAAATGTCCGGCATAATCACTATATATAAAGCCAAAAGGATCTATAAAACCATATGGATCTGACCTTTCTCCTTTCTTATAGAACAACCCAAATTCCTTAATAGCAATTACCAAAAAAATTCTTTTTTGCAGCCAAGTGATGAATCTCTATAGGACAATCAATGTATCTACTATTCATACTTATAACATGCATTATATCAGGTCTTATTGCCGTAAAGTACATTAAACTCCCCACTATTTGTTTCCCCACTATCTATTTGTAAAGAATGCTATCAACCTTCTTTCCTCCAATATCTTTATTTAGCTTCACTCCAAGGAGTCCTTACAAGGATTACAATCTTTCATCTGAAAGTTATCCAAGATTTCTTGCACATACCTTTTTTTGAGAAATAAAACTTCAACGGAAGCTTGCACCACTTCAATGCAAGTAATGCATCATGCCAAATAGAGACATCTCAAATTTAATCATCATGCATTTTTTTTTAAAAAATTTTCTAAACATGGATGTATTATTTTCAGTGTCGACTAAGTCATATACATATAACAAACAATGAGCATTTTTCCTCCATCTTCAATCTTATTGAAAAGTATATGTTCATTGAGGCATTTTTGAATCCATATACGATTTCAAACCGGTGGAGTTTATTTTAATCCATATAGAGCTTCCTTTAATTTGTAGACTTTATGTTTATTGCCAAATTTGTTGTCGAAGTTGCTGCAGTATGACCTTATGGTCACGAGTTTGAGTTGCAAAAATAACCTCTTACAATGTAAGGTAAGGTTGCGCACAATAGATCCAATGTGGCCCGACCCTTCCCCAGAACCCCGTATTGGCAGGAGCTCCGTGAACCGAGCTGTCCTTTTAAAGTGAAAGTGTCATTATGCAAACGGCAATTGGGCAGACCGGCCAACCCAATGGCATGGGCTGACAACAACTTCCAAATTGGGAAGCCAATTGGACAACAACCCTTGATTTGAATAACCCAATTGAGATTTAATGAGGTCTTCCTATTTGGTTTCATAAGAGGATGACAGCTAATGTGAGAAATTCAACTTCAAACATGCTACTCTCAAAACTAGTTGAAGCAACCGTTCTCAAGAGGTAATTTTCTCATCGCGACTCCTTATTATGGCCCTTGATCTTGCCTCTCCGTTACTGCAATAGCAACCACATTCAACACTCCAAGTTACTAAAATCTCAAGTAATATTCTCTCTTAAGCTTTCCCTTTTCTTCTCTTCTATGTAAGAGTTTTGAGCCATTAAAAGCTCATCAGATCTTGAAACTTGGGGCGTTCCTATTTTGAGACATAGAACGTTGTATATTGTAGGACAACTTTGACAGTAATAAGCACCAAGTCAAGCAATATATGCATTAAAGATAAAGTCCAACCCACCTTGACCTTATGAGTAACTTGGAGGGGTGCATCAACTAATTGAAGGAGTGACAACTAACTCGATGAAAGTGCATTGATTGATTAAAGAACCAACAACTTCCCATCTATGACTACTAACCTAAAATGGTGTGTCAACTACACAAAGGGGGCACCAACTAATTGAAAAAGCATGATCCACATCATCCACCTACCATGCCAAGACACTAAAAGATGATGAGCTCATCCCTTGAACAAGACGCTAGATCAACAATAATTTTAAGACAATATCCTTGTCATGGTGATTGTGGGTCCACCTCTTGTAGAGGAGAAAAGAGATTAGTTCTTGGTGATTGATTTTAAGAGGTGACAACAAAAGATGCTCCCACCATCTAAGGATAATACTCAACGAAAGAAGCATTGACTATTTAAAAGGAAAAGGGTTTTTAATGTAATAATTATATCCTCCACGAGTGGATATTGGTCTATACAATGTGTATAACTCAAGATTCATGATGAGTCAAGTCTAAGAGTTGTAGGTAATTTTATAAGAAATTCAAGTCAAAGCAATGAAAATTTATGAATACGTTTTGGCAGTTGCAATAATCTAGAAGTTACCATTTATGTGGATGGATTTCAAGAATTATCTCAAGAACAAACAAAAAAAATGAGACTTTATTATGTGACTCAAACTAGAGGAGATAAAAGATGTCCAAGAAGAAGGCTAAATGGAAGGCTTACAATGAAAGCACAGGTCAACCTAATCTACCTACAAGAAAGGGAGGCACCTAATAGTGGCCAAAATCATATGACAAGAAACTTGGGAACTGCTACATCTACAGAAAATTGAAATCATATGATGGATGCTAAACCAAGAAGCAAAAGGCAAGCAACAATACACAAAGACCCAAAGATCAAGTGTACACCAGGACACATACGCTCACAAATAGAGTGTCTGACCTTATGACCTCATGCTTACCATGGTGCATTCAAGGCCAATAGGGTTGATATCTAAAGAATTGGTGGGTTGACACGAGACACAACATGTCTATGCAGATAAGGAAGTTTTCTCTTTCTATACTGTGATCTTGATGAGATCTCTAGATGGGCAACTAATCCAAATCCAAGATGTTGGAACTTAAGAGGGTTGTAAATAAGATATCCTCAGGTAGAGAACTAATGTTGATTGATGTCATGCATGTTACCAATGTATTAAAGAGCCTTATATTTGAGTCCTTGCAGGTCATGAGTCTCATGAAGATGGTATTTGAAGTTGATAAGTTAATCCTTATAAAAAACAATACTTTGTATAGAAATGATAGCTTGAAAGAGGATTGTTTAAAAGTAATCCCTACAAAGAAACATTTTTTGATGCAATAATATTCCAATTTTGTCTAAATCATTAATAAATTTTGGTACAATGACTTAGTACACATTAACTATAATAGCAAAAAAGAAATTATTATCAATAATTGAGTTTAACTCAAGACATAAGTATAAAATTGTGTTAGCCTAGTTGTCTCTCTTTGGAAAGAAACATGGAAAAGGATGGCGAAGATAGACTAGAGCGGGTGAATAGATGGCCTATCAAATTGTTGCAAAACACATAATAAAAAAATAGATAGAACACAAATAATGTAATGTAAGTAAAGTGTAAATAAATTGCAATAGTATTAAAAATAAAAAATTAGCAAGGATTAAATTGCAACTAGAAATCTTGTAATTTTACAACACAAATAAATCATTTAAATTATAACAATAAAATAATAATTTAAATTGCAATGAAAATTTTCATAATTTAATTGTAACAAGAAAATTATAATTTAATTGTAATGGGAAATTGTAATTTAAATGCAACTATAAAATAGTAATTTAATTCCAATGAAAAAATACTAACTTAATTGCAAAGAAAAGATAATGATTCAATTGCAATCCTAAAACTAAGACAATAGAGAAACAATATTAATACAATCTTTTAATATGGTTCTGAGATCCTTCCTACTCTAGCACCCATGTTACTCTGGTGCAACATTTTTCCAACAAAACGTTTCACTATTAGTAAGTGGTTGAACAAGAATGCACTTTACAATCTTGTCAATAAAAGGCTCACAGCTTTCAGATCTAAACTAAGGTCTTCTAAATCAAAACTTTAATGTATCTCTTTTATAATGATGTGAAATATGAATACAAAGAGACTATGATAACTCTATTTGCAACCTTTAGTCGACCAAAGAAATTTTTTGATTGATTAAAGAACCATCAAATCAATTAAGGATAACTATTGTAGAACAACAACTTCATGATTGTTGTCAATAGTTTGGTCAAACAATCAAAACTTGTTTAGTCAATCAATGCTGCTGGGCCAAGTCATATTGATAGTGTTGTCAAACAAACAAAACTTGTTTAGTCAACCAGCAATGCTTGATCAAACGAAAGATGTTTAGTGGACCAATGGTCAGCAGTAACTCTCTTGGAACTCAATTTTTCTAGATAACTCACTTCTACCTAATCATATATTTACACATTACAACACATTCTACTCCCATTACAAACATTTTGGGCATCCTTTCAAGGATAAAATGTTCTGCCAACTAATTGATCCAATTAATCCATCTGGCTAATTCATCAACTTAGCAATGTCATCTTGCACACTCAACCAACTTATTAAACATAATATGCTTACTTAAATATGTTGATTAACCATCAAAAACATATAAGGGACTAATGAATAACACCTCTAGAACTAATTTCAAATGGCATGCATGATCTAAAGTTTATTTAAATAAAAGGTGGAAATAAGTATTTTATCACCTTGTTTAAGAAACTATCACATGTACTTGCTAAGGAACAAAGATGAGGAGGACAAGGCATTGAAATGCTTAAACAGTACAAGAATGTGGTTGGAAATCAACTTAGCATAAATATCAAGATCTTTCGTAGTGATAAAATAGGACAATACAAGGTTCCATTCAAGGAATTTTCCTTCGACGTAGACATCATTTATCAACACTTCATCACAATTTAATGGTACTACTATACGTAAAAATTGTATAATAAAGAAGAGGATGCATGAAATGTTGATAAGTTAATGTTACCTTGGAGCCTGTGTGGGGAATCTATTCTCTCAAATAACTACATTTTTAACTAGTTACCTTATTTACTATAGTAGGGACTAGACTTCCTACGATTTGTGAATAGGCCACAAACTTTTCTACAAATATCTATGTGGATGGGGATAATTAACTAGGTAGTAGTACCTGAGCCTAAACAAGTGAAAATAGCATTGAAAAAAAAAAAAAATCAATGTTAACTAACCAATGTAACGCAGTTTAGAATTCTTATTCCTACTCCACAGCCTATGAATCGTCCATTCCCGAAAGCCCACTATCTTTCTCTTTCGCAGATATAAGATCAAGGCAAGTAAAAGACAAACGATGAAGCCAATGAGTACAAGAGAAAGGTTTAAAAGATTTAAACAATCTCCTCCTCAGCCTCCAAATGCTACTTTTGGTTCTCCTTTTATAGTCTTCAACATCTTCAACTTGTTCTACCACCAATTAGTGGAATAGATCCACTATCAATCGATTAGATCCACTATCAGTTGATTCTATTCCCAGCCATTTTCACTTGTAATCTGCCAACAATTATGTGAGTCGATTAACTTTCACCATTAGTCAACTCAGAGTAGTGTGCAAATGGTTAAAGTTGATTACAGTGTTTCTCTTGTTGCCCTAAAATAAAATAAATTACCTTCTATAACTTGGTACTTGGATTCAATTTGTGCAATGCAACTTGCATCGAGAGTGAGTAGTTTGATACATTTGATGTGAATATGAGTAAAGCCATGAGTTTAAAAGATGTCTCAGAGGTCGACTTCTAAGGCACCAATATAGTATTAGAGTTAAGTTACCAATGGAATACATTATAGATGGACTTTGTCTCAACGATGATGAGGAAACTATTTTCATTTAGATGGTCAAATTCATAAGGAAACAAATATAGGAAAGCTAGTATTGATGCCTAAAGGAACCCGTATTGGGCTAGATTTGTGGTAGATATGAACTTTGAAATTTGATAGGGGCATTATGCATGATTCAAATGGGATTTCGGTTGAAAGCTAGATCGTTGCAAGTTTTCTGAGTGGAGCATTTTAGAGCCCAAGAGACACATTGGGGTGCATTTGGAGGATGTGAGAAATTATATTGATTGTAGAAAGGAGCATTCTCTTTCCCTCATTTTTTCTTTATATGCTTATACTATTATATGAAGTGAGATGATGATTCCACAACATGGCCTAGTGGAGGTGATTCTCATTCGTAAGACATCAAATTTGGGTGTATAAATGTGTGGTTTGATGTGTATAAATCCTATCAAGTAGTGATGGAATGGTCTCTAATCTCATCCGTGATATTCTCAACATTTATGTTAGAATTATTCCAATTCTATATCTTTTACATAAAAAAATATGTTCATTGTTCAAGTTGCATTCCATAATTTCAATTATCTAAAGGACAACGTTGACTAATCCTAAACCAAGCCACTGGAATTTTGATAAAGATTACTACATAGTTTTAAAATTACTTAGGCATGATTATTTTGCTAATATGTTGATCATGTGCTTAAACCCAGTCTAGACATTGTGTACATTATATACTCATTATTTTTCTAAAAGTAATTCCCTAACCTAGGGATTGTTTTATGTTGCTACGGTCTGGACTTGACAATACCTATCATTTTCATGAGTAAATGTACATTTAATCAGAAACTAACGCCTCACGCTTCATCTTACAGATGGACACCAGAGTCAGCTTGGGGTATTACATTATTCCTTCTAAAATTCAACAAAAAATTGAGACCAGTAAACCAAAATACAAGAGTTGTATATGGAGGGATTTGAGAAGTAATGTCCTAACCTGATAGAAGCTCTGGAGTTGGGAAGGTAGGGATAGTAAGTTCCTGAGAAAAGGATTCTCAGAGAGGGCGGTAGCCAGCACCTTGAAGCAACTACCAACGTTAGAGAAAAGGGGGGAATGTGGAAGCAGGGAAAGGGAGTGGGTCGGCGCCGCGAGGTCGAGAACGGGGAGCCTCGGAGGGAAGTAGAAGGTAAGGAGAGGAAAGGAGGAGCAGAGGAGTCCGGAAGAAGTTACGGCGGTGGTCTGCGGAGCATCGGCGGTGGAAGGGAGCGGCAAAGTAGCCATCCTTTCTCGCTTCCGCTTCGCTTCGCTTCGCTCGGAGTTGCTGCCTCTGTTGAAAGGTGAAGATGAGTGGGCTTTAGCTCGAAGCAGATAACGTTTGTTCAATGGCTCACGACAGTCCGATTATCTGGATTTGATTTTGAACGGCTAGATATGATTACGATCAGCCTAACCCCAAACGAAAGTTTCATGAGGTCAACGTAAGTCATAAATGATTATTAACTTGGATAATTAAATGGTGCATTACGGAGAGCATAAATTTTCTATCGACCCTAAAGATATGGGCCATAGCCCTAGACGCGATCGTGGGCCAGTCCAACCCGGACCTGGTTCGAGTGGGTGAGCCGTTGACTCGGTTAGCCGAGCTAAACCGAAATCGGCCCGGTAGGGTCTGAACCGACAGCCCGCCGATTCAGGCCATTTTTTTACCGTTGGAACTGTTTTTCAACTGCTACGAACTGCCAGTTAATCGACGGTTCGTAGCCGTTGGGTTTTTTTTAGTTTTTTTGATTTTTTTTAGCGGTTAAGATCATTTGATTGTTTTTTTATCAATGACTATAATTTAGTGACCGTTATGATCCAAACTATATAAATAGAGAGTTTATTTTATCATTTCCACACACAACTTCTGTACTCTCATTCTCAATTTTACAATTCACATTCTCTACTCTCTTTTTC
>JBBPFP010000118.1:4638991-4649871 GCA_037974795.1 Kaempferia galanga | reverse complement strand
CCATAAAAATAGTCTAAAAATCCAGAAAAATTACAGGATCTTTTTAAAATTATTTTTAGGATTTTCGGGATGTTACAATTTAATTAATTGATTCTCAATGATTAATTGATTTATTAATTTATTTTGCAGCAAAATTAATTCTGATAATTTCTCATCATCCCTTAAATGATTCCACGCGAATTGATATTCACACATACTCGATTTAGTGTTGGTGTATTCGTGTCCATGAACCTAGATCATATGCGAACCAATACTTTGGTTCGATCATAACGGATCAACCCTTCATTATTTAAATAAATGTAGACATTAATTTCTTATTCACTCGAGTACTTGGTTTACGACAGTCTACTAGCGAAATAGCTATCGATGTCCATATTCTTAATGCTTTACCATTTTTATTTTCCTGAAGTTTGTAGCTATCTAAGAACTATTCTATTTTTATTTATTTATTTTTGAAATAGGTACAATAACTATTCTATTTTTATTCTTACATAGAAGATGGATGAATTTGTTTCTATAATCCATTGCCATGAAAGCTATTTACTTAATAAATGAAGCTAAACCAGGGCTAGGATCTGATGGGATTTAGGGAGATTAATATATATTTTTGGCAAAGGCTTATGTTTTAACTAAGTGGAGGTTGGAATTCTTTAATACTTTCATGCACAACCCCACACCATTCCTTATTTGTCAGGTAAAGTTATATCATTATATGATGTTTGATTTTCAGTTTATTGTTCTGTTCTTTGATTTGTATGGATTTCCTTTGCAATCCACTGGAGGTTCTACATTTGGAGTAATCTTTTATTTGCCTTCTAAGATTCTATATTTGGAATAATCTGGTATTGCCTTGTATTCTACTGGCCTCTTCATTCTTGCATATTTGGAAATGCCTGTTTGCAACACTATATGAGTAGGTTTGGCAATTCATTATCATATTTTTCTATTTTTGATAGGCTGAAAAGATTGCAGCAAGGATGATCTATGAGGATAGAATGAAGGGATCAATCGACCAAGTAAGTGACTCTTTTATCATTTAATCCGAGGATAAGTTAAAAATCCTTCTCCATGACCTTGCCCTGATAAACTGCAAATAGGAGTAGCAAAGAGGTTTGTTAGCTTGACATGATGCAGAGCAGAATAGCCCAAGAAGAATAACTATAAGTCTATAACCATTGTATGTTGGAAAAATTTCCTTTGAAAAGATATGTAACTTTGACTTTGGCACACTGATTTAGCCAGACTAAAAGTACCTTTGTTTTGCATAAAATATTGTCTGCATACAATATTTCTCAAAGATTTTTTTTTATAATTATTATTTTTCTATATTTGGCATGATACAAGGAAAATATTTTCCATTCCTCATCCTTCCTGCCTCAACTTGATTTTGGCACGACCAACAACTTCTATCAGGAGATGGTGAGCGATGGGTGATGGTCTCAATGCGCGATAGCAGGTGATGGGTTTGGCGGGCAACAAGAGTTTGTCCCTGGTTCATCTTGTCTGGTGAGATCATGATGGAAGGCGACAAAAGATCAGTGAGACCATAGATCACATGTAGCCAACAACTCCTGTTGAGCGACAGCGAACGGTAGACAATAGTCTCATTGGGCAATGACTGGCATCCATCTTAGTAGGTGATGGGGATAATGAATCCATCTCAGTTCTGTCTTGGTGGGTTACCAGGATTTGATAGAGGAGCCAACAAGTGGGGTGTTCTTTTGGGAGAGTTGTGGAGGATAGGGCAAAATATTTCAAGTTGATGTTATTTTCCTCTGATCTGAAAATATTTTTCAGTTTTTTTGTCAAATACATAAACCCTAAATAGCAAGCCAATTAAGAATTAGCTACCAACTTGTAGCATAATGCAAATTAGAATGGAGGTTGTCTTGTTTCCATTCTTTTTTGTTGCGGTTTTTATCTATCATCTATTTTTTCGTTCCAAATTTTCTAATGTTGCTATAAAATAATGTAATTCCATTCTCTTGCAGGTTGAAGCTGTCATACACTTCGAGGATGATACTGAGGTGTGGCAACAATGGGATCAACAGGTGAGTCTTTGCTGCAAATTGCTAATTCAATTGCAGAACCTTCATATTTTTGGTACAGTAACAACATTAGTATAGTTGGTAGCTAGGTCGATCTTCAAACTTTATGTATGGTGTCATCAAAAACTTTAAACGTACACTCACTTAGCATTTGTGAATTCATTGATCTGTGGATTGTAGTAATCTTTAGATAGTTTGATTGTTAATGTTATGCTATGATTGCAACAGAAATTGAGTCTTACTGACTGGCCAGTTGCTTAGAGGAGGAAATAGAGTTTGATTCCTCTGATATAGTTTGTCTAGACTGTTATCTAGATTAGCTGAGTTTATGGAAGAATACATTGTTTGCATGCTATGGCATGTGCAAAAGAAATACATAAACTGTTTGTTACTTCATTTATATCTTTTTTTCCTCCATATGCTAATTCAACTATCTAATTCTTGTAGTTTTATTTGTACAAGCGAATAAGTTATAAATTCATCTTGACACTCATTATTAGTAAAACTGAATAAAATAATTTTTACTAGTTTATATAAGTAAAAAATCTAAGTGAAAGACTATTCAATGAGTAAAATTCATATGAATTTATCGTGGTATGCTTTTATATATGTTGAAATGTAAGGAGTATTGACACAATATAGTATGAGCAAATTTAATTCAATTAACTCTATAATTATTGTACTGGCTGGCTAAAGCATATATACAATGTCAACACAACATTGGTCCTAGATGGTATCACTCTAGTCGGGATTGAAACTTCTACATCGAAAGACACCTTAAGCTTTAGAGGGTATGGATAGCTGCTTTAAACTTTGGAGGTTATGAAATAACACTTAAACATTGCCTCAATCTATATATGTTCCTGGAGTTTTAAATATTGTTTTGTGCTAATCAACATGAGTGAAACATCTGGTTGTGTTGGCCGATTGACACACTAGAAGCCTTGAACTTTGATACACAAGTTGGCTTCATCTTAAGAAGCTCCAATCACATTGTGAGAGACTCCAAATTGAAAGCTCACCTTTCATCACATAAAGCTCAAATCATTCCTTTGTCACAAGAAGCTTCGTGTCAGCTTCCTCAACAGGCTTCTCCGAATAGCAACCATGAGAGCCCTCATGCAGGGCTTATTCAAGGCTTTCATAGGGCATATAGTGACAACCAGCCTCCTCCTTCACCTAGTTCTTGCAAGGCAAAAGCTCCATGATGCCACGATGAGATTTTTGATCGTTTTGTGACACTTCCAAGAGGTAGCGTAGCTTTTCCACATAGTTTGCCGCATCGACTTTTCTTTACATTCTATGATCCCTCTACATAGTTCTATGCCGACTTTTCTCTCCCACACATGATCCTTTTGTTTAGTTTTTGCTCTCTCCTTTACCTAGGGCGCTCGACACAGCCACTATCATAGACATGTCTCTCTCAAACCTTTATGTTCACTTTACTTGTGAGGATGGATTTAAAAAACCCATGAAATATGGAAAACTTTCTGCTGTTTATTTCGTAAGGAATATTAGACGGATAGATTTACAAATCCGTTTGTAGATCGATTTCTAAACGTTTTTTTTATCTGCCCAAATTGGGCGGAAGCGAAGTCCTTTGACTTTCACCCTCAATCGCCCGAACCACGGGCTCCATGTCCACCTTGTCGCCGCTGGCACTCCACGCACAACAGCACTGTGTGACCCCTTCGTGTAGGGCTGCCTAGTGTGACCACGCTCGAGTAGCGGCACTGTGCAGCTGCACTCGAGCAGCGATACCGCTGTGCTTGAGCAGTGGCACTGCGCAACCACACTCGCATAGCGGCACAGAGCGCTGCAGCTCGTGCAAGGAGGCCCTGTGCGGCCGCTTGCGCAGTCGCCCAGGGAGGCCTTGCGTTGCCGTTGTTTGCCTGTTTTTTTTTTTCGTGAATTTTTCTTTCTTTCTCTCTTTTCCCTCATCCTTTCCGTAAGGATTTCCTCCTCTTCCCTCTTTCCTTTCTTTTCTCTTCCTTCGCGTGTCTTTTTTCCGCAAAAAATCCTTTCCTTTCTTAATTCCCACCTCAGAGTAAATACAACATTAACTGTCTTCTTATTTTTTATTTTCTTTATTTCTTTCTTCTATTTCAATTTGTCATCAACACCTTGCATTGGCATTTCAACATGATATCAAAATTATATTGTTTCAAATAAATACTGAAACTTGGATACGATTCAAGATTTGAAATTTCAATTTTAATGCCTTGAGATGCACGATAAGCCATGGCCATGCCAAGTATGATCCACTTAAATTGTAAAATCTAAACTAGACCTTGGCTCGTACTAGACTAGACTTTGAGGCCTTCCATGTTGGCATGAGCAAAATCCATAATTGGTCGGGCTTAGGCTATGTCTAAGTAGTGACATCACTAATCAGATGTTTGTGGTAGTGGTGTCCCTATTTGAAGTGCAATCCTCTCTAGTGGTTCTATTTGTCCTTTTATTCCTAATTTTACACATTTGATACTCATTGCATTATATCTGTGCAAATAATGTAAAATCTATTTGAATTCTTGATATATGTCATTACTAGTGAATTGATCCCTTGATTCCACTTTTTGAGGCTACGGTTGGGTTCATGACCTTTGTTCTTTTGCAAGTTTTCAAAGGTTATAAAAGAGTGACAGTTGTAAAAATAATTTACATCTACCTTCTTGTGCCTTTTAGTTTATTTTCTTGTTTCAGCTTCTATTTCTTTGGTTTAGACTTTCTCTTACTAGTCCTTGTGTGACTTTCCTCAATCTGGTAATTCCTCATCTATCTTTATTTGACTTCTTCCGAAATGTCTTCTTCAAGGATCAAAACTCGGCTGAAGTATCTTTTAATTCATTGTATCTTAGCTTGCTTGAACTGTTTTTAATGATTCGTTGCCCAAGGAAAGCTTAACCTACACCTCTTCTCTCTCGACCTCCATATGAACAATAAGTTTGTACTTATCTCTGGAAATGAGTTGAAACTCACTCAAAATCTTCTACTATTACTTCAGCTTCAAGCTGAAGCGCCAATTTGGTATGCCAAACTTTTTCTATTCCATTTGCCTTTGAAAACTAATTGAGCCTTCAAACCACCTACCAGTTGCTCCATCTTAATCTTGGTTTATTTTGATGTCGGGCCCTGGTTTCCCTTTCCTTATATGCTTATCCAACTTTTATATATATGGAGGATAATTGTTGGCTGGTTTGCCATTAATGCCTGGAGGCAAACTTGACCTTCTTGGTGAAGGTTGAGAATTGCATCTTGCCTACCAAAAGGTTTATTTGCACACCTGGTTTGTTTTTCTAAAGGGTGCTACAACTTCTCCCTTTGTCATGAAGTCTGTCCCGAACTCACTAAAGAGATGTAAGTTCTCTTTCACTTATACAAACTGCCCTATGCCAAACTTGTTGGGGCTATTCTTCGCCCATCCTCAATATTTTTTCCACTTGGACATGTAGAAAAGAGTGGATGACGACAGAATTTGAGCTCTTGCAAAACATGACTAAGAAAACTCTAGATGCAGTGGAGCACCGAGGCCCCATTGGTTAATCTTTGTTGAACTTTCCCACATCTTATTATCTTGCTTCTCTTCTCGACTTGCTCGTCTGGCTCCATTCAAATTGTATGGTTATTAGAGCTTTGAGGAAGGGCGGTCCTTCATTAGGCTTACTCACCATTCCCTTGTTGGCCAACCAACTTGGGAAGTAAAGTTCCAGAATAGAATTCACACTTGGTATACTCCTCACATCCTCCTGAATGGCGGCCTTCCTCTTCAAACCATGCTGCTCGGCTTTATTCTTGACTGGTGATCTTTTGTCCTTTAAATGTACCTTGTGCTGTGTTATCTCCTTTGAGATGCTTTCTTGTTCTTCACTGTCCAAGCAAAGGCATTTTTTAATTTATTACATAATTTGAAACTTTCCTGCACCTTCTGCCCTTTGGATTTTTTTTTTTAACTTCAACTTCTTTTCTTGTCCTCTGTGGAACTCATGTTCCTTAGCCGATTCTACTGGCCTTACACTGAGGGTGAAGTTAGATTGGTGAACTTCAATCGGTAGAGTCTCATATGTTTCTTCATCCCTGTGTCCTCAAACTCTTTCTTCACTTTGATTTGGTACATGGACTCCTTGCTTAAATCCTAGGCATTCTTGTAAAAGGTCTTAGACTCCATTGGGCCAACCCTCACCGCTCCTACTGGCTTTGGGGGTTGGGAACTTGAAGATATCAAATGGTAACTTGTTGACAGGCAACCTCTTTAGAATCACTGAGGTAATTTTTTCCCCCTTTACTATCATGAAAATCTCCATGGGGTTGCCAATAGTGGAATCTCTTTTATCTGCTGATATAGGAATCCCTTTTGGTCGCCTCATCACAGGTGGCCTTCTTCCTAATCTCTGGCATGTTGCCCTTTCTTTGTTTTTACCATTTTCCTCAGCCTTATTTGGAAACCTTGGCTGGTATTAAGTCGTTCACCATTGCATATCAGCCTGCCCTTACCAACATCTAAAAATGCAGAACTGCCACATCAGCAGCCCTTTCCAACATCTAAGGGCCACATCAGCAGCCCTTTCCAACATCTAAGGTGGCAAAAGGCGACTTCGCTCGCCCTCGGCGCCCCCCGCCAACCCGTCCCAGGGCCAACACGGAGGATGTAATTCACGGGTGGCTATCAGCATTTGGAATAGTGACTAGCACATGAGGGAGACATTTACTTCGGCTATGCCGAGATTCGAACCCCAGACCTCTATGGTGGCAACACCTCATGTGCTAGTCACTAGACCATCCCGAAGGGACCCCTTTCCAACATCTAAGCTTAGTCCTTTGATGGATATTTGTATAATGAATGAAGGAAAATTCGAAGGCTGCCATTAATATCACATGGTTAAAATCATCCACTTGTTTGTTTATTTCAATGAGCCTTTTCATGAATTTTTACATAGCTCATTGGTCCATTGTTGCATGGTCATTATGCTATTGGTGCTTCGCACTATCAGCTGCTAACAACGTTATAAGCTTCAAACTTCCTAGTCAACATTCTGAGATTCTCAATCTAACCTAAATCAGATATACATACTGTTTGTAAACGATTCCTCAAGATTGTATGGAACACGCTAAAGATTATAGCACATGTTTGTCAGCTCTTTTCCATCACGCATACCGTGAATCTTAACTACAAATTCTCAAGCTTTCAGGTTCCTTTTCCACTGTTTTTTGCTGTCCAACAATTTCATCTTTAGCATAGGAGATGTAGAGTTGGATGCCCTTCTTAAAACAGAAAACTACATTTAGAGATTCAGAACACCATCTTCTCCCTTCTCTAGGACTTTCCATGCTTAATTGCTCCATACCTGGCACACCTATCTGTTATGTTATGATTCACAGATATAGAGGGACCTGCTGACACGCTACTAGCTCTGGCCTTATGCAAGGTTTAGGTGAAGGCAATAGTGTTTGACTGATCTGTTCTTAGTTGAATTGTTAGAAATGTATGCAATTCCCCTAAACTAAATGGAGTTTGCACAAGATGTGAGGTCCTTGAAAAATTTCGTCCATGTTGTATTTAAGTTCAGCAATCTGAAATGTAGATGACTTTGACAGAAAGTGGAGTGGGAGTTGGGTCTATGGTTGAGCCAGAAAATGGGGAAGATTAGCCTCCTTTCAGAATTAGGACCAGTAGTCATTATAGGTCCGGAGGTTGCCTACCCCTTCACCACATGTTGACACGCAGTGGTCACAGTTGGCACATGACTATTAAGCTGGTTTCTTGTTGGCCCTTGGTGGGTTGTGATTGGTGCCGTTTGTTTCGATCATAGCCACCTTGCTGTCATGTTCTCTTTTTCTTCAATATCCCCTAAAGTGTAGTGGACAATTTTGCCCATATTAATTAACCACGATGTTCATACTCAACTATGGCTGTCAAAAACTGCTTCTCCACTGGTTATTATGGTTATTCTCAACTTATATGCTTATTATACATGTTTTTCAATTAATAAAACTTGTATACTCTACCCTTTCTATCTGTTAATTTCATTTTCAATTATTGTCGAATGAGATTAGCACGTGACTTTTGCTTTGCACTCTTGTTATTCGTGGGCAGATTGCTGGTTTATGTCAAGCATTTAATGACATTCTTGATGATATGACAAACAAGGGCATAGCTGTTCCAATTTGAAGTCATTGTGTGCCTGGGGAATACACCAGTACATATGATCAAGCCATTTTTCTGTGTTTGAATGGCTTAGTTTTCAGAACATCTATTGCCCCTATCAACTTGTATGACAACAAAACTTTTGCGAGGATTTCATTATAAAAGTTAGATAAATGTTGATTTGGTTTTTTGATATTTCATGTCCTTTTTTAATGAAAAACTGATCCATTTTTTTTATTGTTGATTTTGATGAAGGATAGTTGAAAAAAAAACATTTATATGTTTTCTAGGGCGTAATAAAAGTTCCATGGCTCTGTTGTACCTGGAACGTCTTCTCCAAATGGGATCAGTCATCTCTAAATCCTTTTTTTTTTGGATATGAAAATAGACATCTTAGTTTGAAATTTTGCAAGCATGTGCCTTTTTTCCATGCTAGATATTCTCCTTTAAAACTGTTGAATTAAAATTGTTTGGTTAACTAAATCTATTCAAATCACAAATCAAGACCTTTCCCCCCTCTTGGCAATATGCGTTCTTTGGATATGAGTTCATTTGAGTGTGATGAGTTTAAATATTATATTAGATTGTGATTTAGAGTTATTTAGGGTCGTGAAAGTTATGCTTTTCAAATGTAAATTATTTTTAAGTGTTCTATTAGAAAATCTACTTACCTTTTTAAGTTAAAATTTGTCAATTGGGATATTCACTTGAGCCACCTCTAAAGCCGAGTTTACATCTAATGTAACTATCTTTTGTTGCCAAAGGCACATGGCCACACAAATTTGTCTTTATGTAGTTTTACCTAGGCCCTTGGGTCTTCTTCGAGCCAAGAAGCTTCTTGCATGTCATTGTTTTCGAACTATTAAGACTTTTTGCTTTGTCTAGCATCTAATGGATCCTAATTTGTTTGGCTTCTTGCTTTGTTTTGCATCTAGTAGATCTTAATTTATTTAGACTTCTTGTTTTGTTTTGCATCTAACTCTCTGTTTGGATGAGGGAAATATTCATTCAAGAGGAAAGAGAAGGAAATGAATGTTAAATATATAAAATTATAAAAATATCTTCTCTTTTTTTTAAGAAAAAAATAAATCTGCATGTGAAAAAATAAGAATAAAATTGGAGCAATTTCTCATTCCCTCTTCTTCCCTTTCCTTACATCCCAAATCTGGATATTGGACATTTCACTTATTACTGAGCATGTACGAGTTAGTTTTATCTTTCTCTCCACTTCCCTTTCATAACCCACATCTCATATACTTGCGTATTTTTTTACTTTTTGCTTTTTGCCACCATTTTAAACATATGCATGGACAAATCCTAAGGACTTATTAGAATTGTAATGGGGTCAAAAAGAAAACAAGAGAAGCAAGTAAAATAAGAAAGAGAAGAGAGAAACCAAGGAAAATATGAGAGTATTGGAATGATAACACGACGAGTATAACCAAGTGATTGCATAAAAGTTTCATCCAAACTTCCTAATACAAACAAGTTTTGATGACTCCTTAAAGTTTACAAAGGGATCAATTCTATCAAGCTAGAATTGTTCTTTTTTGTCCATCCATTCTCCTTTTCTTCTTCTTTTGTATCTGGTTTTTTTTTTCTATCCTTTTTTTTCATTGAATTCATAGAAAGTTTTATTTTTTTCAAAAAGGGATTCTTCCTTTCACACCCTCCACACATATCTCCCTCCCACCACACTTAAAATTTGGATGTCTTAGACAATGTAATTCATCATGAAATCAACCAAACTCCCAAATAGGGAGGACAAAAAGTCAAACAATGAAGATGTGACAAAGAAAATATAATGAACAATGAAGGTGTTAAAGAAATTATTCAGTTAACTAAGCAAGGGGGAGAAATCTAAATAGTGAACAAGATGACCTTCATTACATTCATGCAAGCATACGATAATACATTCTAAAAAAGGAAGCAAAACAAAACAAGTTCTAGAGTAACAATTGTCATGAGTGCAATTCATAAAAAAAGGAGGATAAAAGACAAGCATGACAATAATCCTAATTAGGTAAATATGACTAACAAACTTAATTTATCAAGATAGAGTTCATCATCACACTGAATAATAATATGCAAATAAAGTATTTGATCATGTCTTGGAATCTCAAAACTCGACGGTCACACTTAGTAAGTTTTTACGATTCTCAAAGCATCATGAGAGAACATACAGGGAAATGCAAACAAAAACCACACGAAGTGTAGACAAGACTAAAAAAAAAAAAGTAAAGCAAACACATATAGGCAATCAAACACAAATACAAAAGATAAAAAAAATAAGAAAGAGAAAGGAAAGGAAAGGAAGAGACTCCTCTTTGATCTTTGAGGATGAAGGTGATTCAATAATAACATCCAGGCTGTGATAACAACCATTTTTTTGCATTATTTGCATCTCGTACTCGATATTTTAATCTAATCATATGGTTTATTTGCATGACTTATCATGTTTTATGAGCATTGGATTATTTAGAGCTTTAATGCCAATATCATCTAATTGATGACCTTAATGCTTGAATTGATATATACTTTATTTTGTAGGATATTTGAACAACATATCAATGAATTTTAAGATTCATTCAGTAAGGAACACAATCTAGCCGTGCCCCTTGACATGGCCAAGTCGTGTCCTCCACTGCACTAGCTGATTGACACAAAAACCAGGAGGACAACCGTAGGCA
>JBBPFP010000118.1:4568803-4591241 GCA_037974795.1 Kaempferia galanga | reverse complement strand
TTGATACGGTTTCGGTATTTTTTATTTACATATAGTATTTATTAGATAAATATGTTTATGGTGTATAATTTAAAAATAAGTTGTATATTGATTTTATATAAGTTCTCCATTATTGAGCAACTTAACATTGTTAAAAAAATAATTAAATATATTTTTTTAAAGAAAATTGATTATCAATAATTCAAATTAAAGTTGATACATCGTAATATGTTACCGTATTAATACCAAAAGGAGTAGCGTGAATTAGATTGTTCTCTAGATTAAATAATCATAATTATATAAATTAATACAGAGATGCTATTTTATTTATAATAATTATATAAATTAATTATTGATTTAAATAATATATATTTAAAATAGTAAAAAAATATCAAAATATTAATTAAACATTAAAATAGTAAAAAAAATCAAAATATAAATTTGATTTTTTAAATTTTTAAATAAAATTTAAAACAGTAAAAAAATAGAATATCAATTAATAAAATTTATTAATTTTTAAATAAATTTAAATATATTTTTATATATTTTATTGGGATAATTGAATTAGGATTTATGAAATCTTCTTCAAAATAACACATTTAAGTTGAGAATTATTTTAATTAATTAAATCTAATTTTAATTTTCGCACTGGTGAGACGCCCTCCAGTAGCATGCCCTCCAGCAGCATTGCGCATCGCGGGACGCCTCCGATCCACCTTCTGGCGCGCAACACGCCTGCATGACGCACACAAAATTATCGCACGTACGGTGCTGGTTTCACTTCGCCATCGGAACGGTAAAATCCGTTCGTTCCACCCGGTACAAAGCGGTATTTCAATCACGGGTCACATGTGACTGAAACCTCATTGGTGATAATTAGTAATATTGTGAAGCACCCAAAATGACCACATGTGGCACATGCTATTACAGAGCCTATAAGTGGCCACGCGCCGCTAAAAATATGGCTAGGCTTGGATGATTCACTTTTTTAGCATTGAAACCACCATTTACTATAGCCATTTCCTTTAGCAATTAATAATAACAACTATTCCACCTTTGACATTTCATCTCATATAACAATTTCACTTTTAAGGATTGGTTAGACTGAGACACTAATCGATGTTATCATTTGTTAATTTTTGCGTTAAATCTCTAGCACAATGGAAACATTCAAACATCAATATAAAAATATATCAAAGCATGGAAGACGAAACAGTATAAAAGATTAATATTTTTTAAGATAGATATCAATCTATCAAAGAGTAAAGTATAGGAACATGTTATCTTTTAAGATAACTCCCCGCTTGATTTCCATAAGATATCCATCATGTAATAACATTTAGCATATGAAAGCGAAGATGGCTTACCAAGTTAACATACCCATAATATAACCAATAATTTTGTTCTTGTATCACCATTTTGTTAATTCAATATCATTTAGATCCCCTTTCAAAAACATTCATAATACCAATGTACCTATTCTCAATTCAAGCTATTTATAATTTTATTTCATGCACAAGAGATCATCTCAAAAGGTATTAGAATTGATCCTAAATGTTCACGAGTTAATGTGCTCCTTCTGACCCAGTGTCTACATAATGTATCAACACAACTATATCTTAGAAGATCCAAAAATGCAGTTAATGCATAAAGAAAAATGGTACATATTTTACTCAAGATTAATGGACCTAACCTTAATCCACTAATCCCTAATACTTTAATTTAAAGATAAACCATTATAAATAAATAGTCAACTTTCAAATCCCCGATTTAACAAAGCCAACTTTGATATCAATGCTATTCTAATTCTGGTGTAGGAATTATGCGAATAATTTATCTCCTATAGCTTAGTTAAGGAAACAAAAGTTGAGTTCCAATGATGCAAAACTTAGACCTCTCCAAACCTTGACAAATAACAACCTAGACGAATAACAGGTATTTCTCAGTTGAGGAAACAAAAGTTGGGTTTCAATGATGAAGAATCCTTTGACCTCCCTAACCTAAACAAATTAGGTCAAACAATTTATAACTATTCAACCACATAGCCAAGAAAAATGCTCACTAAGTCTTTACGTAAAACTAATTGTAATAAGTGGCTCTCCAATCTCAAGGAGATAAACATGATTCAAATTCAAAAATGAAGTTAGGAGGGAGGAAAATATAGTTGTTGCCATGCTAGAAAGGAAGGAAACCACTACCTATAAACAAATTAGGTAGGTTTCGCACTTGGAAAGAGGATTGGTAGGCAATGATGATGCATGCACATGAAGGGCAACAATGGCTGGCGCACGAACCATGTGGCTGAGGTTGATGACAATTATGCCTGGTGTATGCATGAGGTTAGGCAGTGGTTGTGCCCCATATGTGTGTTTGACGGCTATGCCAAAGTGTGAGCGATGATGTAAGGGTGTGCGCTAGGGGTTGGCATGGGTGTTGGCACTGTGTGTGCGTGCGCGGAGCTTGACAACGACTGAACTAAGTGCCGGTAGTGCCTATGTGTGTAGTGAGGGATTGATGGTGGTGTCCTGGTTACGAGAAGGAAGACGAAGAGAGTGGGATGACGCTCTATGCACATGTAGGGAAGGGGCCACTTGTGGTTGTGAGGGGAAAGAAGAGGGGTGAGAGACAAAAGCTTCAGGTGGGTACATGGAAGAAGTAGCTCCGTGGAGGAAGTATGAGGGGAAAAAGAGGTTTGCATATTCTAAGAAGGCGTAGCCTACTTTAAACTTTCTTCGGCTTTAGATAGGTTCAAATCGAGCATGGTTTGGACCCACCTCATTGAAATCTCTATGCTTAACTAATGGACTCAATCAAATCCTAATTAACTCTCAAATGGTCGCTAAGAGCTAATAAGTTAATTCAGTATAGCTTATTTGATCATCTAAAATTTAAAATAAATTTTGATGAGTAATTTAAATACAATAAAATATTGATATCTAACATTTCTTTAGTTTAATTTAACCTTTTAGTTTTTGTAACAAAATATAATAAAAAATAATGATGATCTTCATCATTTTTCTTAGAAATTGGTAAATTTTGGTTTTTGATTGCTATTGAAAATGGACCTATCTTTTAGTAAGTCACCTAAAATTTTGTGGGAAGATATCTCATCATCCAATTGGCTAGTTATGTGAGCGAGATTTAGGGCCAATTTCCTATGGGGAGAGTGCAACTGAAGGAAAGGATGGAACTCAGAGACCATAAAGAGGTCATTTCCTAAGGAAATTTACAAAGGAAATGGGAGCAGAAATATCACCCTCAAAACCATGATTTTGGCTTCCATGCATGTAGGTCACCCAGGAGAGTGTGGGTATTTTCTACTTTTGTATTTTGCCCATTCAAAAGCCTCCTGACCCATCATCCTTTATCGACATTGGCAAATTTCTCTCCAATTCATTTCCTTTCTTATTACTCCAACCACAAGGAAACCTAGCTATAAGTTGATCAAGGTGAATTCCTCTCCATTGCTTCCTCAGTGATAGATTATTTTGGCTCAAAAAGAATCAACTCCTCTCCAAAGGGACATCGTGCAGTTCTCATTCAGCGAAGGTCAAGGAGATTTCACATGCAAATTTCCACCTTATTGGCTAAGAACAATGAATCATGGTGGATACAAAAAAAGAGGAACAGAGCGAAAAGTATTTTCATGGTTTTTGAATACTTTTTTCCCATTTCCTTCTTGAAGGAATCAGTAACTCTGAGAAAGTAGCTAATTTAGTTCCATCCACAGAAACAGATTCAGGGAGGCGATTTCCTCCATGCAACGTTTGGATATATTTCCTCCGCTTCTTCCCTTCCAAACAAGTTTCCTCCTGGCTTTTCTCCCTGGTTAAAGTCTTTGCTTGTTTTACTAAGAAAAAGAAGGCTAAGTTCTACTTCTGTGGTTTTTTTTATTTAATTTGACTTTTTAACTTTTCACTGCTAACCTAGATAGGATTTTTCTTTTAGAAACAGTTTTCTCTCTTTAGTATTATATAACTTCACTAGTCCCTCGTAATCAAAATGGTCCTGCTCATCTACAATCACCATTTCTTAATTGAATGGTCATCATCATCATCTTTTAGCATTTTATCCTTTAGTGACCCAATCAAGGTGATATGAGTTTTGTTGCATGCATATGTTTGCTAATGTCTCTATATGATATCAAGCAGAAAAACATTGGCAGCTGTCTCAGCTGTCCTGGTGGCTGGTGGCACTGTCGCATTCATGCAAACGCGCCTCTATAGGAGATCCCATAAATCTGATGAGAAAGGTGAAAACTCAAGCCAAAATGGTATTTGTAATCAGCCAGTTCAAGTGGCAAGACCACCTAGAAAAGGATTGAGATCCCTACATTATTTAGCAGCAACCTTGCTTTCACAGATGGGTCCTAATGGGATGCGCAACCTTATGGGACTAGTGGCTATAGCAGTGAGCTCTGTTTTGCTTTTCTTCCTTGCTTCTTGTGTACTGTATGCTGTCTAGTTTCTCTTGGTATACTGCTGCACTTTCATGTACATGTAGGAAAATTTATCTTTGAATTAGATTTTTATTATTAATTTTTTGATTGGGTATGGTGCAATTTCCATTCTCCCTATAACTAGTTAACGTTATCAGCTAATACATACAAATCTATTCCTTTTTTTTATCCTAAAGGTTCTTATTTAGTTTCCCTTGTTGAATTGCTTATTTGTCATAAACCCTCCAATAACTTAATGTTATATACTGGAAAATGGTACTCTTATATAGCAGGCAGCATTCCATGTTGCTATTTGAAGTTGATTTTTTTTCCTGTGCTATAGAAAGTAATAATATGGAGGTGCATGAGTAATGACCCAAAGGATCCAAGTATCCGGATTGATGTCAACCTAGAAATCATTGAACATTGGTATTACAAAATAAAATTTTCTTTAAAATAGGAAGATGTTTGGTTCATGAAAATTTTGTATTTTTAGTTTTTAATTTAAAAAATAAAATTTAAAAGAAAAAAATTATCACTTAACTCACTCTTAATAAATTCAAATGTGTAAAAATTCACCAAACTATATCTAAGAATGTCTTTTTCTTGATTTAGACTGTTAAATCCAAATTATTAAAAATTATTTAATCTAAATTTAAATATATTAAATCTGGTTAATCTGAATTTAAGCAGTTAATATTATTTAAATTTAATTGATCTGATTTTAGTTAAACTAAATCTTATTTTGATTTAATTGGATTTTTATTATATATTATTTTAATTAATTAGATTAATTAAAACAAATATGATTAATTGATCTGATTTTATTGACGTCTGATTTTGTTTAGTCAGATTAAATTACATCAATTAACTTTAAAATCAGATTAAAATAAATAAATAAAATTAAATATGATCTTAACCTGTACTTGATTTTAATTAAATCAAATTAAATTAAATACTATTTTGATTAAATTAAAGATGATTTAATTATATCTGATTTTAAATAAATAAATATTTTGAATTGTTACATTAAAATGGATTTTAGATTTGTTAAGTTAACTGAATTAGTGTGATTTAATTAAACCTAACTTTTAAATTGTGTTTAATTAAAATAGATTTGATTTAATTTTAATTTATTCCGATTTTTGTTAATTAATTTGAATCAAATTAATTAATTAGATTATGTTTAATTTGATATTAATGAAATCTGGTTTAATTAAATACAATCAAATTTAGTCTTCTTTTAATCAAATTTAGTTTTCTTTTAATCAAATTTTGTTAATTAAACAATTAGTAACTAAACTATTAATAATCATACATATATAGACTTCACTTACCCTAGATTCACCATCTCAATTTGATAGCTAGGAATTCATGAGTTCTTCCTCACTTCTATTTGCTCTCATCAAATGGTGGAACAACCAACCCATTACACACTGTTGGCGATCCTCATTGATTAATATATATTTTTCATCATTTTTGTTCAAAATATCATCTAATTACTATTAAGGCAGATTGACAATGGGATTCTAATGTGTTAATGCCATAAGTAGCCCTTTCCTAGTTCAGTTAAATATACTAAACAACAACAATAATTAAACCTTTATCCCATTAAATAGGTTGGCTATAAAATCCTCTTACGTGATTGGGTTTGATCACTTACTATATCCTCATATATATTTAAATGTATTTTATCCTATTTTATTATTGCTAATAAGTCTTCTTTTGTCTTCCTTGATCAATGTGTGTATTATGTTTTTTTTTCAGTTAAACATAATAAATAACAACAACAACCAAATCTTATTCCACTAGGTAGAATCGGCTATATAGATCCTCCTACACTATTGGACTCTATCCCCTACTATATCATCATCTATATTTAAATAAATTTTATCCTATTTTATCGATTCTAACTAAGCCTTCTTTGGTCTTTCTCTTCCTCGTTTAATGTGTGTATTTGTCATAGTTTCACATCGCCTAATTAAAACATCAATATGGTTGAATCTGTCGACAAACATGGATAGTTTAACCTAAAAGAACTAAAAATGGAATTCATTGAAATTAGGCAATCAGTGTGAAGAATGCCTTTTCCTAAGCTTCCACACATGTAGACAATGATTTTAAGATCAAGATTGAGAGACACGTAAAGTTCTATTCATTCAAATGGTTACTTCATAGATTGGAGAGTTCATATCCAATAGGACCATCTCTTTGGAAACAAATATTCCTTGCTCAATTTTTATTATTCGTCTCATAGATCATAACTCATGCCACGGAATAGAATATTTTGGAGACAAGATGTGTATGTCTATCATACTCTTGATTCTTTCTAGCATCATTAATTTCTTCCAATTAAGTTGTTAGTGTACGTATTTAGGTCGGGCCACTTGAGCCCAGTTTGTCTGACTACACTATATCATGTGTAAGCTGATCTATTTCCTAATCACTTGACCTTTTTAGATAAGTGATCAACTAAATTAGTAGTGTTGAAAAATTAGTCTATTTGGAAACAATACAGTTTTCTCTCTCTAATGTTCTATCCTCTCCCTCGATTTCTACTCATCTTGCATTACATCCTTTCTTTTGTACATAAAAGAATCATTTGATCTAACTAAGATGATATATCTCCTGAAAAGCAATAATGAATTTATTTAAGAACAATATATTTTTTAGATTTAATCATAATCTGGATTTATTTTTTCTTTTTAAACTAGAAGTAGCATGCCTTAGTCAGAGATACAGGTGGTGTGACCCTTTTTTTTTTTTACCTTCTTTAACCATCTTCTATATCTATCAAGGTGTTGGGCACTTAGTAGACTTAACCCTTGTCAGATTTTACATTGCTTTCTGTTTGAACTCAGAATCAGCCTCAATTAAAATACAGCCCGATTGAGAGAAAGTGTTTGTGATAGCAGAATGCAATAATATTGATCTATTAGTTCCATACAATCAATCAATGCCAAAACTCTTAGCTACTACAGAAATTTTAAACGACATTCTAGTCACAGACACTGGATTTAAATTTTATTTAATTATTCATTAGTTTTTTTTTGCATGCTTTAAAGTACTAGTAGTTCTTTATGTTTAATTCCTCCATTCTCCAGATTTCTGTGGATATGCAACATGCAATTACAAATTACTGGCATCATTTTCTGGGATTTATTAAATGTAATTTCTACTCAACATTGAAATTCAAACCCATTTCAGGTGTTGAGAACTGCCTTGAGTCACAGATTGGCAAAAGTTCAAGGTTTCTTGTTCAGAGCTGCTTTTCTTCAGCGAGTACCCATGTTCCTTCGGTTGATTGTTGAGAACCTTCTTTTATGTTTTCTCCAGTCTACCTTATACTCGACCTCAAAGTACTTGACGGGAGTCTTGGCTCTGCGATTCAGGAAAATTTTGACAGAACTTATACATGCTGATTATTTTGAGGTAAGGATTGCTATTTTCTAATTAATATGGTAATCAAATTATATTTTCCACAATTTGACTGCTGCTTTCTAATAAATGGACATACAATTGGGAAAATAATGTGCTGCTTAACTTCTTAAGATCTTTTAAGGCAATGAAAGGGACTTGCTCTAGTTAGTGTTAACTCTAGTTTGGGTTTATTCAGTTATTAAAAATGAATTATATGTACTTTTTATTTATTTTAAAAATAAATATGTACATTTCATAAGTCAACTTTTATTAAACAATTTATAAATTATTTTCTGGATAATCTATGAATTTAATACATTTCTCTTACTTTTTGAATTTATTGTTGGTTGTAACATGATTAAATTCAAAGCTACCTGCTCTTTGCGCTGGTATTTTATTCCCAAGTTTACTTTAATGTCTAATAGATTTGTGGTTTTGGAGCAAGGGCATCCAAACAGGGATAAAGATCCTAGATTTCACCAAGTAACACTAGGATTCCATATACTACAAATTTATGCATAAGATATGAAATAGAAAAAGTTATTAGAGATAAAAGATGTCAATCCTATCATTAATTGTTAAAGAATTTACTTTAATGCATTTTTTTCACAAAATAAATGATGAATGAGTTTATGGATTCATAAATTTTATAAGTTCATTATCTTTGAAAAGTACTTTACTTTTTTAATTTTGGTTTTTTGACATTTGATGTCAATGTTTAAAATGTATGTATAAATATATCTACACATCCAAACTAATTAACTTGTCTTCAAATGGTAAGTAAACAATTCAGCACAATCATTGTATTGGAGCATAATTTTAGAGTGTTTAACTTTGATCTTGGGTATGCATTTGTTTTGTATTAGAAGATTTTCCTCTTGATTTGGTTGTGAAATACAGAACATGGTGTACTACAAAATCTCAAATGTTGATGACCGGATCAACAATCCTGAGCAGCGGATTGCTAGTGATATACCAAAGTTTTGTTCTGAATTGAGTGACCTTATATTGGATGATCTCACTGCAGTTGCTGATGGTCTTATATATACTTGGCGCCTATGTTCCTATGCAAGTCCAAAATACGTGCTATGGATTTTGGTAAAATCTACTTCTTTTCTTGAATTTAGGTCATTTTGTTCTATAGCTTAACCTTCATTGATGTCTTTGAACTTTGTTCTCGTGTTGGAAGTTATGAAATTAAAATTTTACTTTGAAAAAATTATTATTGGTTTTCAGGCATATGTCCTTGGGGTTGGTGCAACTATCAGGAACTTCTCTCCTCCTTTTGGAAAGCTAATGTCCAAAGAGCAACAACTGGAAGGTGATTATCGACAACTACACTCACGGTTAAGGACTCATGCAGAAAGTGTTGCTTTCTATGGAGGAGAGAATAGAGAAGCATCTCATATCTGGCAGAAATTTAAGACACTTGTGGATCACTTAAATGTTGTACTTCACGATCATTGGTGGTTCGGAATGATTCAAGATTTCCTCTTGAAGTACCTCGGTGCTACTGTTGCAGTGGTTCTGATTATTGAGCCATTTTTTTCTGGTAATCTTAGACCTGATTCCTCAACACTAGGAAGAGCTGAAATGCTGAGCAATCTTCGTTATCATACAAGTGTAATAATATCACTCTTTCAATCACTTGGTACTCTCTCCATCAGTTCTCGGCGTCTGAACCGTATCAGGTTATTCTCTTATTCATTCTGTTAATACTGTACTTTCTTGCCTCTGGTTTAGAAATATAAGTCCCGTATATGGTAGGAAACCACAGTTTTTTACTACTATATCAGTGTTTGGTAGCTGATAAATGCTTGTCTCCCCTTGTGTGCTTAAATAAGCATAATATGAGAAGAAAAAGGAGATGCCAAAGTAGTTGAATTTGTCAATAAGATTTCTAGTGAAAAAAATGCTGGGAGAAATTCTAATATGAAATTTCTCATAGATTCTTTTCTGTGAAATTTCACTTAGACTCGTTCTCTCTCTACTCTGTTGCTTGTTTTATTCTATCAGTTAATAATTAAAGTAAAATTTGACAAATAGAACATTTCTTCTATTCCCTAGAATTTTCTCATCGATTTTTGTCTGTGAAATTTCACTAAAGATTCATTCTCTACTCTCTAGATTGTTTTATTGAATCAGTTTTTAGTTAAAGTGAGATTTGACAAATGAAGCATATTGTACTTCTGCTAAATTTCACAGCTCAATAATTTCCAACTAATTTCTTTCTGCAGTGGATATTCTGATCGTATTCATGAACTGATGATGGTTGCAAAAGAGTTATCAGCTAATCATGACCGATCAGTTCAGAGAAGTGCTAGTAGAAATTATATCAGTGAAGCAAATTATATTGAGTTTGCAGGTGTCAAGGTAGGTTTGGTTGAATAGAACTTCTTTTCCTTTACTTTCTAATGTTGCTTGGTCTTTTGGACACTAATGCTTATTCTTCAGGTAGTTACGCCAACCAACAACGTTTTGGTTGATGATTTGAGTCTCAAGGTAGAATCAGGTTCAAATCTTCTAATAACCGGTAGACTTCTTTCCCTTAAATCTTTATTGTGTAATCTCTTTTCACTCAAGGGATGAAATTTCTTTATATGGATGGTGTTTATTAGACATTTGTGTCTTGGAGAACTGGATACATGTGTCCTAATAATTTGTTTGAATAATATATTGGTTGATGATCTGAATCTCAAAATAGAATGAGAAACAGATCTTTAATGACTGATAATCTTTTTATCTCTAATATCTTATTTATTAGTGTAATAATATCACATCTTTTAGTGAACAAAATTTTCTTAGTGATGTTTTCTATTATTAAATAAGCATATATACATAAAAGACAAATAGAGTTTTATAAAATTTGGATACATGTCTCGCTACTATGACATTAAGGACAAATATGTGAATGAATCACATAGAGGAAAACTCTACAAAGGAAAAGTAATCTAGAAATTATTATTGTCTAAAAGAAGAAAATTACATATTTGACTCAAGCAAATGAGAAAATAAATATTATTTAAGGAAAATATGCTAGTTTATATTTGTGATTACAATTACTTCCTAATTATTTCTCTATTATTACCAAAAATGCGATGACTCAAAATTACCAAATGATATAATCAAATTTAAGTGTTTATCCCATTAAGTGAGGTAAGCTATATGGATCCTTAGGCCAATCTCTAATGATTGTTTAATTTGTTTTATATTTTGCATTACTCTTTCTCACTAAGAAGAATAAGAACTCAACTTTGTCAAGTAGGGAGATGGAAAGTGTGAAGTGGAGGCGCCTTTCTAGTTCGATCAAGTGGCTGTTGCAGTATTTCTCAAGTAACTTCAGAGCAAGCCATCGAAACTCATCCTTTGTGATCCAATTGCCTTCAATTTTTATAAGCCTCTTCTAATGGACTAGGTACTACAGGCATGGGACACACAAGATGACTTCGACACAATAGTGCTCCATGAAATAGAGAGGAATGATTGAGGGAGAAATGGGAGAGGGGAGTGGGGAGAATGGGAAGAGTACTTTTGGGTGGCAATAAAACGTGAAGTATAATAGTGGCTGAGAGGAATTAAGGAGAGGAGAGAAGTGCATGGAGTGGAGAGAGAAGCGAGGGAAATTAAATTCCAAACTTTTTAAAAATACTATTAATAAATATGATTGATATGGACAATCATCTATATAAAACTTGGTTCAATTTTAAAGTAAGCAAAATAAATCTAAATCGAGCCTAGTTTGTATTTACTTATCTTAATCACCCATGTCTACGTGATAAACTCTACCTAACCCTATTTACCTAACCCTAAGTTGACTTACACTTGGCCCTTAAAACTAAAAATATTGATTCAATTGACCCATCCACAATGAAAATCATGCTCCCTGCCATGGCCTGAGGCTATCCAAGTTGTAGAAGCTCCTTTATGCCTAGGTGCCATCCTACTTTACGGCATCAACTTAGTTGTTTGCTTTGCTGAGCTATGTAGGCTCTATGCTAAATTTAGTACTTCCTGATTTCAGCTGCTTGGCTCAATTATCAGTTGCGACATATGATTCTTCAAGCACAAGATCTATTGCTGGGCTTTAGATGTGTGTGAAACTTCTCTTCTGTTTTGTAGCTGATCTTCACAAAGCAACCAGAGAGATCAGGTCCTCCTTTTTCATCACTGCAGATTCATAACTGACATTGCAAATCTATATCTGCAGTTACTCTCTTTTCCTCTCCAACTATTACCGACTCTTGCCAAATTCTTCTAAAGCAACCCTCCATTGTTTTTCCTAGCTAGGTTTAGACACCCTACTTTTGTTTTCTTTCTAGTTTCTCACTTTTGTTGACATTAGACTCACTCATTCTTCTTTGGTTTCTTAATTTTGCAAACATCATATCTCTTTTCTTCTTTCTGTCGTAGAGCTTGGCATGAAGATTAGGTTTTTTTTTTTTGTGTCTTCTCCCTTTTGTTGCTTGTTTTCTCTCCTTCCTCTTGTTCTCCTTGTGTCTTCTAGCTTTTGGTAGCCTCCCTTACACCTAATTGCATCCATAGATATGGTTCTTCCTTTTATTTTGTATGGTCCTCTCTTTACTCAGTTGTATACTTGCGTCCATGGCTTTTGGTAGCCTCCCTTACTTTCTTGGCTTGCATCTCCTTAATTAATCATAAGATTTGCTTTACTGAAAAATCTACTCGAGAGACTTCTTCTTGCAATCTCTCTTTTCCCCTCTATAGTGCATTGGTTTGTAAGTGAAGGAATCAATGTTTGCATGCAGTTAACCAAAGTTTTGTTTCACCAATGTGAATATTATATTTTTGTTCCGTCATAATCATGTTAGTTTTGTTTTTCTATTTTATTTAACAAGCTATGAATAAATAATATTTATACTAAGTTTGATCGGAAGCGTTTAAATGTATTAGGCTATTTCTAATGGGCTTATTTTAACATCCAGGGGTTAAGGTTTAAGTTGAATCCCTGTTTAATGGGCATCTTTGTAAACAAGAAATACAATATTTCATTTACCCCATTCCTACAACTCCTTTAATGCCCTTTCATCTTCTAAAAACAAGACTACACCAATTAGTTAGTCAATCGTATGTATTAAAATTTTATTGTATCTCCACTCCATATATTTTGTCATACAATAATGCATGTTGGGATGAATTTTGGTGGGATTTACTCCTTTAATACCCTTCACATAACTTATTTTACTTTTAATAACACTATAATAATTAAGTAGACAATTGAATTAACATTTTATTTAACCATATTGTGATAATACATTCTTTACTCCTTGAGTTCCCTTTGATGTAGCTTGTGTACTTCTAAAATAAGTATAACAATTAAATCATGAATTGAATTAAAATTTTGTTGTATCTTAACATGTCAAAAGTTAGACACTCTTGAAGGTAAGGTAAGAGAAATTTAGATAAGTTTTACTCATTTAATGCCCGCTTGTTTAATTTCAGAAAGAAAGAGTATAACAATAATTTAATAATAATTAAGTTAAAATTTTAGAAAAATAAGATATAAAATTATAAAAATTATCTTGGCTACTTTTTAGATGAGACATTATTAGTTAAATCCATCTAAATTAATCTCAATATGCTTCAATGTGTAGTTTGTCGTTTGATTATATGATATCATATTGTCTCAACATGAGTGATACAGTAGAGTTGACTAGTGCATGAGGTGTTGCCACAATGAGATTTGGGGTCAATTCCGGGCTAATAGTAGTCAGTTCTTGTCCTCCCTATGCATTGGTCACTATTTGGGCTAGTAGCCACCCGTGATTTACCTCCCTTCTCATAACCGGGGACGGGCTGTGAGGGGGTACTTGAGGTGAGCATTTCACCTTTTTCCATAAGGATTTGCAATGCATTCGAATATTAAATTTGAGTTATATCGGGCAACCTACTAAAGAATTTTATACTATTATATTTTTAAATAAATATTTTTGTTTTCTTACTATTGATATTTGATTTTTTTCAATTAGTTTATTGTTGCAACAAAATAAATTAGTAATATTATTTCTAATATTTAACATAATATATTATATGGATTCCAGGCACTTTTTTTTGGAAAATAAAATTAAATATAGTTTGTGTAACATTTTTTTTGTATTTGTATATTCTTAACATGGCAATTTTGTCAAATGTGAACAAAACTTTCAACCCTCTAGGTGAGCCAAAGACTCTAATTTAACATGAATAAGTTAATGAATAAAATTATTTGCTTCATAAAGCCATTCAATTTGTACATTTGTACTTTATTTATTGTGAATTGCATCTTGCTCATATTTAAGACACATTAAGTAGAGGGGATACATGTTTTTTTGTATACTATTTTAAAATTTTATTGCATAGGAACCTTCTGCTTTAAAAATTAGTATTAAGTTTCGCCATATCATTAACAACGATTCAAGCCCTAAAGTGTCAAGCCGATTGGCACAGGTGGTGTAGAATTTATGATTTTGCTTGCCAATTGACACACCAAGTGCTCAGCACCAGGATTGACACAAGAGTTACTGAAATGCACTGGGAGAGGAGGGATAAGTGAGAGTAGAAGAATAAGTTATCATAAAGAGGAGGAAGAGTATAGGCATGTTGGAAGTGAACACATGACAATGGCTTTTGGCGGCAAGCGCGACATTTGCTTCAGGCAATGGGCAGACAAAGGGATGCACAGGGAATCAATTAAAGGAGTCAGAGAATAAAGAAATTAAATAATTTTTAATCTTATAAAATATAATTAACCTAATTACATAAAGTTGAATTATCTTATATATAAGCTTGGTTTTGTTTAAATAGGCCAAAATAAATTCAAATCGACTCCAGTTTGAACCTTCTTTATTCTAATCATTATATCTATTTAATGTATTCAATTTAACCCAAAACTAACTTCCAATCGACTCTAAATTCCAAAATGTTAGTTTGATCCTACTTGCTTCTAATCATTATATCTACTTGATGCACTCAATTAACCCAAACTAACATTCAAACGATCTACAATCCAAAATATTAGTTCGATAGCTTAATTTGTTATCTAAAAGGTTAAAAAATCAATTTAAAATGCAAAATTTTTAATAGAATGAAATTTAGTATAAAGATTTTTTTTTGTTGTGTTCTCACTTTTGTTACATTAGAAGGAATAGAGAGATTATGCGAGCAAGTAATAGAAAACCTATACTTTAATGTCATGCTTCCTTTCCTCTGTTTTTTATCAGCTTTAGTTCGAGTGTCAACAAATAGCTTTAGTTCAGCACAACACTTTGTTTAAATGAAAATTTATTTAACTAAATAAAAAATAAATTTATTTATTCTTTTTCTATATTTTTAATTCATTTGATTTATTTAAGATTCACTGTGATTACAATAAGTGTGTATGGATCAAATCAAATTATTTTTTATAAAAACTCTATTTTCAAATTTGAATATGACTATTGAAAAATCTGAAATATGAAATTCAAATTTTAAAACTTAATTGAGTCAAGTCCATGCCAAGATTCATATTTTTTATGTTTTTAAAAAATTTATACTTATAAAATTTAATAAGTTTATTTACAAAACTTAGAATGTAGTTTAAACTTAAAATATAATATTTTAAATTCTAATAGTTAAAAAAAAGAATTTGTTTATCTTTTTATCCACTTTAATAATTGTAGTTATGTCAAAAAAAAATGAAAATTAAATAATAAAATTTTAAATTGTTTTATTGCTACTAAGAGTGCTTATATATAGATTTTTATCAAACAAAATATAAAAAACAAAGTAATATTTAATGCTCAAAATTATTATCAAATATTCAAAAGCAAATTTCAAACAAAATTACATCAACAACTATTCATAGCATTTAGAGACTTATAATCTGAAATTGCTACAATGTTACAAAATTTGAAATCAAGGTATGCCTTGGTTTATAGAGGACGAGAAAAGTTTTCATTTTTTCTCATTACTTATTCCAGTGTTCTACCTGCAAAAGTTGAATGGAATAAGTATACAATTTACAAGTAATTAAAATTATAAAAATTAAAATATAAATAGTTGCAAGCATATTTTATTTTACAGATTGAGATGATCAAATTAATCAATAGACTTAATTAAAAATTATAACTTATACTAATTGAAATTAATTATTAATTAAATAACTATCAAAATTGACTGAGTATTTGGTATCATGTGATATTGAAATCGTATTGTTTGGTCAATGACCAAAATAATTTAAACCTTGCCGAGTTTAGAAACAAGCCATTAGGTCCCGTTAGAGTGATCTATCCTATGATTCACTTGTTGATTTTTTTTATTATCTCCATTTTTTCTCTTGATGTCACAGCTAATACTTATTTTGGGATAATAGTTTAGCTTGTGCAGTTTCTAGTAATTCAATAAACCAACAAAATCGCCTCATCTTTTTTTGTTCCAGTTGTAGAATAAGAGAATATAAAATATGCAGACAATGTTGCCTAGAATCACTTCTATGCTAACTCTTCTTTAGGCAAATTTTGATCCATTTTTTTACGTTTATTTGTATCCTCTGTGGCTCTGTCCTATATTTACTTTTCAGTCTATACTAGGTGAAATCACAGCTGGGTAGAGAGAAATGTGTTGTTTCACATTCAGATACAATCTGACAAAAAGTTTTGTCATGCATTTTACTATGAGCAAACCTAACTTCTGTGTTATCTTATCAGCAACTAATTGGAGTTTTACTAGATGCTCTTTTAACTCTGTTCTTGAACGTTGCTAAGTTGGAGATGTTTTTTTCCTTGTTAGGTCCAAATGGAAGTGGGAAAAGTTCTCTCTTCCGGGTTCTTGGAGGTCTCTGGCCGCTTGTATCTGGCTATATTGTAAAACCAGGGATTGGTGCAGATCTTAACAAGGAGATTTTCTATGTCCCACAACGACCATATACAGCTGTCGGAACACTTCGTGACCAATTAATCTATCCTTTGACAGCAGATCAGGAGACTGAACCACTCACTCATGAGGGAATGGTCGAATTATTAAGAAATGTAAGGTTATGCTATTTCTCTGATTTTTGGTTGTCTCTATTCAACATACCTTCAGTATGTATGGATTAAGATGTTTCTCTTCACAAGCACTTGGATTCTTAATTGCTAAAGGTAAAATCAAGAAGTTTTCTTTTGGCAGGTTGATCTAGAGTATTTATTGGATCGTTATCCCCTGGAAAAGGAAATTAACTGGGGAGATGAACTTTCTCTTGGTGAACAACAAAGACTTGGAATGGCTAGGCTATTCTATCATAGGCCCAAATTTGCTATTCTTGATGAGTGTACTAGTGCTGTCACAACTGATATGGAGCAAAGATTCTGTGAGAAGGTTCAAGCTATGGGCACATCATGCATCACAATATCTCACCGACCTGCATTAGTTGCATTTCATGACATAGTTTTGTCTTTGGATGGGGAAGGGGGGTGGAGTGTCCATGACAAGAGGTAAGCTCAGAATTTTCTCGATATTCTGGTTCTTCTAGCTGTTAATGGATATAAGTAATTCAGAAAATTTTGCTTACGTCTCAGGGAAGGGTTGTCTCTCCCTTCTGAAGCAGGTGCTGATTCGATAACAGCATCAGATACAGATCGTCGGAATGATACAGTAACTGTTCAAAGAGCATTTTTGTCAACTGGGAAGGTTTAAACAAAATACCTCCATTTCTTTGTTCATGTAGTGTGGCTAAAGGTTTCTGATATCCTTTTCTGTAGGGGAACAAATTAACGAAGCCAAAGGTGCATTCTTATTCCTTCAAGGTTGTTGCATCATCGCCTGACGCAGATGAGCAAGTTCCTCTTCCTGTTGTTCCACAACTGTACAAGGCTCCAAAAGTCCTACCTAACAGAGTTGCTTCAATGTTTAGAGTACTGGTGGGGATCTGTCTCATATTTATATTTACATTTGTGAAAATTCTTTTATTTGCTGATTTGATGTTTTCTGGAGAGACCATGACGATAGTTGCTCTGAGATCAGCATTCCTTCTATTAAATTTGTCTGGATAAGACCTGAAATGCACGAGATAAATTATATGCTTTCATGCACTGTCTTTGCAGATTCCTTCCCTTTTTGATAGACAGGGTGCAAAGTTGTTTGCAGTTGCATTACTTGTTGTGTCAAGAACATGGATCTCAGATCGTATTGCTACCTTAAATGGTATGTGTATGTGACATACTCTGGATCTTTTGTCTGTTTTCTTCATGTTGAGTTGGCTTTTACAGGAACCAGTGTGAAGTATGTTTTAGAACAAGACAAAGCAGCATTTATTCGATTGACTGGCATAAGTGTTCTTCAAAGTGCTGCAAATTCATTTGTTGCACCTACACTAAGGTATGGCTTTCTTGGATTACCACGTTTCATGAGTTTGATTAAAGAAAATGCAGTTCCTACTTAGTATAGGATGACATCTAGACGATGGTAGATATTCCTGTTAGGCTGCTAATACTGGTATCGGATAATCTTTTGCTGCTCATATAACTGTAAGGAAATTTGAAAATTGTGCACAAGTGATTTGCTAATCTGAGTTACTCCTGGTTATAGTTAGTGTAGAGTGAAAGTTGGAAAGAGAAATGTAATTAAATTACCATGGATGATAACCCATGAAATTGTCAACATTGTTTATTCGATTCATTGACAAGTAAATGCCATAGATTGAGATGCTTTGGATTTTTCGACAGTTTCTTAGATGGTTGAGCCATATTAGTTGAGCTTAGAACCTTTCCAATTCACTAAATTGGCTTTTGAGATTTGAAGTATGTCAAATGTCCATTTTAATTGCTATGATAATTAATCTTTCCTATGTTATTACAAATATTAGCTAATACATTTTTTTAAGAAGAGAAAAGAACACTTAGTCACATTTAAAACTGGAAATAATAAATCACAAATTGACTTTCTTATGGTTAGAAAGAGGGATAGAAGGATTTGTAAAAATTGTAAGGTTATTCCGGGAGAAAATTTAACTACCCAATATAGGTTAAGAGTGTTAGATATACGCCTCAGGCATATTATCAACAGAAAGAAAATATATACGACTCCTAGAATTAAGTGGTGGAAGTTAAAGGATGGAAAGCAAAATATATTTAAGGAGAAGGTAGGAGTACAAATATTAAGTGAAATATACGGTGACTTTAATGTGACATGGGATAAGATGTATCAAAGTTGAAAATAGTAGCTAAGAGTGTATTTGGTGAGTCAAAGGGACATGCACCACTAACTAAGGAATCTTGGTGGTGGAATGAAAAAGTACAAGAGAAAGTGAAGGAAAAACGAATAGCTTATAAGGAATTATGTATTTGTAAGAATGAGGAAAATTTAAAAAATATACAATAGCCAAGAAAGAGGCTAAGAAAGTAGTGAATGAAATAAGAATAAAACTTTGAACGATTATATCAAAAATTGGATACAAAAGAAGGGGAAAGAGACATTTATAGAATAGATAAAGTGAGAGAAAGGAAGACAAGAGATCTTATCCAAATAAAATGTATTAAAGATGAATGTAAAAGAGTACTAGTAAATGATGGAGAAATAAAAGAGCGGTGGAAAAAATATTTTCATTAACTTTTTAATGAAGGTTTAGGTGACCAATGTAACTTAGGTAATTTAAGTAGGTCAGATCAGTATAGAAATTTAAATTTTTTATTGTAGAATTTAAATTTCAGAAGTAGAACAAGCTTTAAATGGCATGCACAATGGAAAAATTGTTAGGCCAGATGATATTCCAATAGAGGTATGAAAGTATGCCTATTTCGAAGACATAGAGAAATGGAGAAGAATAAGAAAGCTGTTGGAGCTCATGGCTCATTTACATGTGAATTTTAGTCTCACCTCTAGTTTTTAGAGGACAATTGGGCCATTTAAATATCTTTGTACTTATAAATTATATTTTGAAAAAAAAAATGTGTAGTAGGGCCACCATGGTTTTGCACATGGTGAGAGTCATGTGCAACGTACGAGTAGTGGGATCCATTTCAATGAACCTTAAACATAATGCTCAGGGTTGCACATTACAAATAAAGTTAATGTGGTGGACATGAGACACAATATGGCACATTGTTGACACACTTTGCTCATACTATTGTCATCAGTCGTGTCGACATACATGTATAAATTATTTCCATATATAGCAACACACTCTTCTCTAAGTGGTCTCATAACAGGTTGTCTATGAACTCGAGCGTCAAACTAGTGCAACCTCAATCGGCCAAACAAACAAAGAGCCCAAATTAAGATTGGATGGGCGAGCCCAAGTGACATCATCCAACCAAAGGGTCTGAACGAGTCTATAAAAGGGTTAAGTTTGTGCTTGTTTGATGCATTTTCCTCTCTTTTTAGAGCAACAACATTCTTTCTCCTTGCAAATTCCAGCCTTTGGATTTACATACTCTGATGAGCTAATTTGGAGAGAACTCATTTTCGACCTAGGTGGACATGGATTCTTGCTCGCTTGGGAAAACACAAAAAAAACCATTGGGCCTTGGTTGCACACCATTGGTGGGGCAAATTAAGCTTTTAAGAAAAGGTAGTGTACACTCCCTAACCATTAATTGCTAGGAGTTGACAAACCATGATTCTGATCCATTGACAACAAACTTTCTTACATTCTTAAGGATGAATCCTTTTTTGTTGCATAAGAAAGCTTTCTCAATACTCAAAGAGATGAGAGATGTTAGCATGAGCGGAGAGGCAAAAATTCATGCCCTCAGTTAACGAGTCCTATGATGTGTTCCCTTAGTCAGGGGTTTCAAAAGAGGAAATGGAACAATCATAGTAAACCAAAGGTTTATAAGTTTAGAATGCTACTAGATTCTTGTATTCTGCATTTTCTAAGTGAAACACCTCCCCCGTGTCCTAACATTTCTGCCGAAAGGACCAATTGGCATTTGCTATATACACTTGACACCCCCTCCTTCATGGTGGAGGATGGATTGGACTGATTAAGTCCAACAAACGGATTTTTTCTTCTTCAGTTATTACTTGTAAAATTGGAAGACATGGTTTTCATATAAAGTGTTCAAGATTTTTCTCAAGATTTCACTAAATCTTTCATATGCACACTGAATTCATGTATGATACAAAGTATCTTATTGGTGCAATCAGCTTCACTCACACTTGTAGTTCTTGTTCACTTATATTATACTCTGATTGAGCTACTGTGTTTGAAGACAAGGAACAGAGCAGCTTCAATGCAGACAAACAAGAATGGGGATGCTTCTTTCGGAGCGGCTGTGAAGATGTCAAAGAACACTGTGGACCTACGTGGCATGCGAGTAGAGGAGGCTTCACTTCGTCTTCAGATGGCCATCTCAGCATGCAGACCGTACAAGGTTCTCTTCATCGTCCATGGAATGGGTACTGGAGCTGTGAAGGAGTGTGCTCTTCAGATACTTAGGAATCATCCTCGAGTAGCAAAGTACGAGGAAGAAAGCTCAGGGAACTATGGATGTACGATTGCTTATATCAAATAACACATGTATGTTTATTCCACTGCTATTCAGTATATGTCAAGGATAAAAAGGAAATGGCATATTGGAATGGAGTTTTAAAATGGACTTTGTATATTTTTATTTTTTATTTTTTGTTTTGAAAAATCATAAGTAAACACCTGGTGTTCTCCATCAATCTTACGGTAGGTTTAATTTTGGAAGATCCAAGTGGGCCTACTAATTGATTAATATATATAATAAATACAATCATTTGTAATAAATAAGCAATGCTTAAAACTTATGTTCATTTATCTTGAATTTTGTAGAATTAAAAGTCACATTTTTTTTAAAATAATAATACTAATAATAATAATTAGTATTATTATTATTAGAAAATTGCCTTTAAATTTCTAATCGGAAGTCAAACTTTACATTCAGTTCACGTGTTAGTATAAATTTATTTTTGATACATAATCAAATTAGTTTATTTGTTTCAACTCTCTAACGCTGGTGAAATTATTATATTGTCCTCGTTTGGATTTAAAACGCACAACTGTTCCTTTCTCTACCAACGTTCGACGCATCACTGCTTGACTTCACAACTCTAAACCTCAGCGACACACTCCGCCTCAGGACTCCAAACCATCAACGGCGCACTCCCCGGTTTTGTCCCTAAATCATCTCCGTCGACGTTGAAGGCAAAAATCAGAGAAGCGGCATAACCCGACTAAATCATCTTAAACCCTTGGATCATTGATAAGTAAAATTTGTGTACCCTAGATTTCGACTAATTTATTATTCCTCTGTGAAAAATTGGAGCTTTAGTTCATGGGTGTTTTAGTTCACGAGTGGTTTCGATTTTTGTGAGGTTTTTTTTTTAAAAATTTTTTTTTGTGAGGTTGAGGTTTATGAGTGTCCGTATTACAATTTTATAAATAAGTTTGTATTACATCTTCAATTCAAAGAATGTGAGATAAGTGCAAATTTTGTAGTGATTATCAATAAACTGAGTAATGTATTCAATTTAAATACTTGATGCCCAAAATCTGTAGGATTGTACTTTAGGATATAAATGGGTAAATTGTGTGTTGTCCATGTTGGCTCGAATAAAATTAGTTTGATGTTCAAATTGTAATTTTACAAGTGCGTTTGTGTTTTATCTTCTTCGATTGAAAAA
>JBBPFP010000118.1:4550003-4561777 GCA_037974795.1 Kaempferia galanga | reverse complement strand
TTTAATATATTTAAAAAAGCATCGATACCGTATCGGCATGGCATGATATAATATTAAAAATCGTATGGTCATAAACTCCGTTATGGTTCAAAATTTTAAACCTTGGAAATAGCCATCTTAGACATTTGGATTCACGCCTTTATTGGCTACTTGTACTTGAGTCCAATTTCAAGTAACAGTGTAAGTGTTTATTTTAGCAAGTTCTCATCTTCTGAGAGAACAAGCTTTTAAGGAATTTCTGGAAGTTGGTAATTGTTTCTTTTAGAGGTTAAATAGTTTTGGTATGTATAAATTTTTAAGATAAAGTAGTTTTGGTAGAAATTCAATTTATATTGGGATATTTCATAGTTTACAATTTGATTATGTTCCTAGTTTGTTTAGGTTAAGGTATATAAAAGAGGTATAATTCTTTACGTTCCTAGTTTTCATTCTTTCTGTGAGTTTGTTTATTTTTCTGTGTGAAATAGTTATTCCCTGTATTGTGTATGTGAGTGAGTTTGATTTTAATGCTGCATTAGTGTTCAAGTGAGACTATTTTTCAGTTATATTTCTAACTGAAGCTAATTTCTAACTGAAACTAATAAATGTACTTTTGAAGAGTGTATTCTTTGTCTTCCCTTCCTATATGTATACACTTTAAAGCTTCTGCTGATTATCTGATCATTGTATTTGTATTCCTTTAGCAAAGCTGTTTTTTATTTTGTGTGAGACTTAGTTATAACACATTCCATATGCTTGAAAGTTTTGATATTGTTACTAAATGTTTTTTTATGTTACATAAATTCTGTTGCTTCGTTTCCACTGTGTTTAAACATTAATTTTGATGTGATCATCTTCACTTCATACTTGACATTCTTCAGCTATTATTCCTTTTATACTTTTCCAAGCTTCATCTGGATGTATTTACTCCAGGTTTTCAACATGTCTGGTAAAAATATTGATGCTGACCAGAGAATAACACATGACGTTGAGAAGTTGACTTCTGATCTCTCAGGATTGGTGACTAGCATGGTTAAACCTTCCGTGGATATTCTATGGTGATCCATTAAGCCTCTATAATATCTTATCTGCATTTTTTTTTAAATCATAGACAGCAGTTAATATACAAAACAGTCAATAGATTCTATCTGATTTATGGAAAAAAAATACAGGTTTACATGGAGGATGAAACACTTAAGTGGACATAGAGGGGTTGCTATATTGTATGCTTATATGTTTCTTGGTTTGGGCTTTCTAAGAAGTGTTGCTCCTGAGTTTGGTGATCTAGCCAATAAAGAACAGCAGCTTGAGGGGACTTTTAGGTATTCAAATATTAGTTCCTTGGCTCATGATATATGTAGTTCCACTCTTCAAGTTCAATATATCGTTTTATATATTTTTTTCTTGTATTTTTTTATTGAGCATTATTTAACCCCTAGGTTTATGCACACAAGACTTCGAACTCATGCTGAATCCATTGCCTTCTTTGGTGGTGGTTCTCGGGAAAAAGTTGTAAGTTCATGCTAAATACAAATTTTTTGACATTCGTTACTAATCTGTCATGAAAATTTATGGAATTATTAAGGTCACTTGGCCATGTAACATTTGGTAGCTCTATACTATTTCAATGATGCCACATTTGTAGTATGTTAGTCAGTTACGATACTGAAATGCACAGTGGTGCCTGATTCATCAAGTTATGTTAATAGGAAACATTGAACTAAACACGATTAAATATCATCTTTATATGTTGTACCTGGTAAACATTTACTGTTTTTTTAATACAAGTTCATACTTAGGTTGCGTTTGGTGAGGGGTTATCAGCTTTGTAATGTAATCAAGATTATATTACAAGATTGATTATTTTGTTTGCTACAATTTCAAACCTGTAATATAATGCAATCCGGATTACAAAAGATAATAAACTTTTATAATCTGGATTACAAGACCAATAGCATGTAATCTATATTACATTCCTACTTTATGATTTATATGCCAAATATAACTCTAATCTCGTCTCATCAAACCAAGCCATCAACAAATTCGTCGACACCACCTTCGTCGCCACCCGTCGTCGCCGGACGTCGCCGGCCGCCGCCACCTCCGACCCCCGCTGACTGCCAGCAGATGTCGCAAGATATTTTTGTCATTTTATAATAATATGAATTACATTTCTTATAAAAAATTATGGGCACCTAACAAAAGAATGTAATCACCTTTGTAATCAAAGATTGCATACAACTCTTTTACCAAATATAGTAATGTAATATTAATTACATTATATTACAGAGTTAATTACATTACAAGCTTGATTACATTACTCCTAACCAAACATAGCCTTAATGTATATATATTTTTTATACTTAACTGTATGTGGTGTTTCTTATAATGAATGTCACATGCACTTGCATTTGTACATATTTCATTATGTTGACTATTTGCACTTAGTTATCATATTTTAAAATAATCAATTATTTCTAGAATGCCAAAGAATCAATTCTATCAATGTTATTGTCTAAATCAAGCAATCACTAATTTTTACATGTATTATCCCATATAACTCAAGTGCCTTCTTTCCCATGGAGGGAATGGATTCACTTAACAACTGCAATCCCATCGGCAACACATTGTGTCAACCATTAAATATGAATAACATGTTGCAATCTATTTCTAGATATAGCATAGTGCATAAGCGGAACAATAGATGAATGCATGTTAATAAATAATTGAGATATAATATATCACTATCTAAAGCTACATAATTCAAAAATGCAAACCATTAATAGTAGCAATTAAAATATTGACAAGTACAAGTAGTAAAAGACAAAAAAGTGAAACATAAGCAAGAAATATTGAAAATAAGACAAGTTTCCAAAACATAAGCATCTGATGATTACGTTTAACACCCCTTACAACCACTAAGGAGAATTTGGAGGCAAGATCTAAAGAGGATGCCATTAGGTAAGAATTGGTTGGCATTATAGTATAATATTTAGTAGAATATCATATATCAATGTAATGTGAACACAACTACAAGTATCTCACCTAGATAATCACAATAATGCCTCTATGCTATTTTGTACACCTACTATGTTTGTACAATTCTAGCTAACACGTCCATTTTAGTAGGAAGGGTTGAGCATAGGACCAATGAGTTTTCCTCACACTAATACTAAGTAGTTGCTTGATTGTGTTATGTCCTAACATGTGTCCTTTGTAAGAGTTTCAATCCACAATTTCATGGGGATCATGTGGGTATGTATATACCTTTATCTAAGATAAAGTTGATGCAAAGGCTTGTTTATTAATGTGTTTTATCATATAATCTAAGGGATCATATTTTCGAAACCTTATTTTTGTAACAATTTGAGACATGCTTATTGGACTATTTATAACAATAAAAAATTGCTGAGATATTTATGTAAATAAGTAAAATCTATGTGGTTGTGAAATTTTAAAAAAATATAGTTGATAATTATAATAATAACTACATACATAGAAGGGGGAAGAAACCCCTTTTTTTTTTAGCCTCTGATTCACTCATTGATTAAGGTAGTGAGCATTGTCAGTTGGCATGAGTAGAATTTACCATTTCGTCTACCAACCAACACAAACTCTATCACAGTGGCCACACCCACTAGTTCTTCGTAGGTAGCAGTGGCCTAGCACCCAAGCACCCAGGCAAGTGCGAAACGACCTCACAAAGACCTTGCGGAGGCCATTGTGACCGCTATTCCTTCCTTGCGTTGCTCCTTTTTGTTTTCTTTTGTTAAATTCTTTTCTTTCCTTTCTTCCTTTCTCTCCTTATTTTCATTTTTTCTTTTTCCTTTTCGGGATATTTTTTCACTACTTATTCCTTTCCTCATGCATCTATCTACAAAGGTAGACAAGAAGCATGTGGGAGAAAAGAGAATTAAATATAATATAATAACTAAACCTTATAAAATATACTGAAACCAAATTATTCTTTATATAAATTTGGTTTAATATAAAATTAATTAAAATAAATCTAAATTAAATTCATTTAAAATTACTTGATCCTAATCGCTATGTCTATTTGGTGGACTCTTTCTAGTCTAAATTGACTTTTGCTCAATTTTGATTTGTAAAATGTTGGTTTAAATTAATATAATTAATTATTTAATAATTTAAAAATATAATTTCAAATAAAATAAAATTTGATATCTTAAATATTTTTTATGTTTTAACTTTTGTGATGTTAAAATGATGTAGTGGTCACACACTCTATTATCCAGGATATAAATTTCATAGGAAATTGTAGATCAATAAGCGCTTCACGTAGAAACTCCCAATGAACTGAGTCGAAGGTCTTCTGAAGGTCAACCTTCATAATACATCTAGGGGAGATGTGCTTCCTATGATATCTCTGGAAGAGCTCTTGTGCTAGATGGATATTGTTTATAATGAGACGTCCCTGAATAAAAGCCGCTTGAGATTGATGAAGTATCCTTCCTATTATCTTAGATAATCTCGAAACCAATATCTTAAAGATGACCTTGTAGAATACCTCGATAAATCTCAGGGGCCTTTTGGTTTTTATGATTGAACCTGCTGAGTAACTCGGGGTCTCCTTGAGTAAAGGATCAGTTCATTTTGTTGCTGAAAAAGCTATAAAGGTTTTCTCCTTTTTTGTGATTACATCATGTGATGATGAAGGTGGGGAGTCCCAATGCATATGTAAAGAGATTAAAGGATCTGAATGAATAGCTTCCCTTGAATTCTTCCTCTGAAGATAATCATTGGAATAGCATTCATCTTTCAAGAATGTAACATCATTAGACACCGAGAATTTTCTTGTGATAGGATTGTAGCACTTGTAACCTTTTTAAGTGGGTTAGTAGCCAATGAAGATGAATTTGAGGGCTTTTTTGGGTTAAGTTTTCCACATTGAGAACGGTTGTCATATACAAATATTAGACACCCAAATATTTTTAGTGGGAGAGAGTTAAAATTATGGATATGAGGGAATTCTTTTTTGGAGACAATTGATTGGTGTGTTGCATGTAAGGACTTTTATGGAAGCATATTGGTGAGGTAGGCTAACATCTATGCTGTAAGAGTACCTCCTAATTTATTGAACTAGACACCGAGAGAGTAACTAGTGGCATCTGTTGCAGGGAAGAACTAGTGAGATAGTAGAGGTCTCCTCATTCTTCAGTATTGTCAATCATCTTACCCGAAGACGAATTCTGAAATACACTACGATCATAAAGAAATGTTACTTTATAGTTTTGATCTTTAGTTAGTTTGCTAACATATAAGAGATTGTATTTTAACTAGGAACATGCAAGACAGATTTCAAGTGAAGTCTTTGAATAAGAACATCTCCGATCCCTGCCACTGTAATTGTATTTCCATTAGCCATTGAAACTTTCACTTCATGTTTGGATATTTTGTAATTCAAAAAAGTTATGCATTGCCTGTCGTGGTCAGATGTGTCGGTATCAACAATCTATTCATCTTTATCATTTTTTTATTATAAGGTTGATGAGATATTACCTCGTTGGGCGATTACATCCTCTGGAGTGGAGTCCCAAAATTTAAAATTTTAGTTTTTGTGGAATATGGACTTCAAAATCTTCATTTGTTCAGGAGTAAAAGGTGCTGGAGGAGTTTTCTTTAGCTCATTGGATTCATCTATGTGGGCTGATGGTTTGCCTTTCCTTTGATTTTGTGGCTTCCAATTTGGGGTTTTCCATGAATGCCCCAACAGGTATCTTTGGTGTGATTCGGCTTCTCACAATGCTCACACCACAATGGGCTTTCCCTCCGTTTATGGTCAACACAGATCCTTGTGGTTGCTCTTCTGCGACGTTGAGAGCGGAAGACTTCAACATAACCTTTTCTGCTTTTTTCTCATCGAACTTCAGAAAATACTTCACAGAGTGTAGGAAGAGGTTTGACTCCTAGAATATGACCTACTTCATCATCCAAGTCTTTGTTGAGGCCTTGAAGAAAGTTGAATATCCGATTTTTTTCAAGGACCTTTTTGTACAACACTCCATCCTTAGCACACTTCCATGGAATTGTGTAAAACAGATTCATATCTTGCCATAGATCAATCAGTCACGTGTAATACTCAGACATTGATCCTTGCTTCCCATGCATTGTATCTTGCATCACTATTTTTGGGATGGTGTTTCACTAGTTAGATAACTTTCTTTTCCTTTTCCTCGAATCACCAAAAGAACGGACTGAAGGGACTTTAATGAATCCATGGTCGAACTCATGGTGTGATCGGGACCTTGCTCTGATACCATGAAATCAGGAAAAAAAAATTATGAAGAAATTTGTGTACCTTTCATTGAGAAATGATACAAATATATATACAATTCTATGATCTTTGTCTTGTGTCTAACATAGGGGAAAAAAACCCCTGTACTTAAGCCAAAGAATTATGACAAATTTACATCATAACTAATTTGAAGGATTATGATTTTTATTCTTTTTTTTTTCAGTATCCTTATCATCTCTTTCCATTATATTGGGAGGGTGAGAGATAAAAGGAAACAGGGAGGTGTTCGACGAGAGAGATCGACATTGGTGAAAGCCAAGAGCGTTGGTGCATGGAGAAGAGTAGCTGAGTCAACTTCTTGCATGAAGAGAGAATGAGAAGGAAGTGAGAGGTGTTGGATGAGGGAGAGAACACATGAGGAAGAAGATAAAATGGCTTCGGACGTTGATGTGTAGGGATAAACACTTGAGTGGGAGAGAGAAAAAAGAGAGAAATAATTATCCCAACTCAAAAACAAAATCCCTAATTCATCCCAACCCAATTGAACTAGTTTATCTCCACTTAAAATTTGATTCGGTCATAAATTTGCCCAAAAAAGATATAAAACAACCCCAATTCGAACCCACATGACGTGAATCGCCACACCTACTCAATGGGTTTAATCCGAACCCAATTTATTAACTTGACACCCAAAATCTACTTTGACAGTTCCGTTCGAGTTATTTTGTGGTTTAAATATTTTTAAAAATAAATTAATTTAAGGTGCAAAAATTTTCGATCAATTAAAACACGATATTTAATAAATTTGAAATGCTTAGCTTTGGTGATTTTTATGTGGAATATCTTTAGGATGGTTGTAACTAGAGTCTAACTGTAATATAATGTTTAAAGTATTAAGTTACAAAAAGGTCACAAATAGATGTAAAATGCATGTAAGATTAACTTGCCAAGACTGTTTGATTGTTAATGATATTTAGTTAGTACATATTACTAAATGATGTCATGCAAAATTAAATATGAAATATAAATAATAACTTTGTGATTTTTGTTTAAATATTATTATTAGAATTTCTGTTTTATTTTCTTGCTTTAGCAATGATTCATCTGTCAGCTGATTCTGTTCTTACGTAGATGGGCTTGACTATGAGCTCCTTTAATGACCCAATATTTATTCTAATGTCACACCTATGCTAGGTTGTGATTTCCTTAGTTTCTTCACTAGGAATTCTTTTTTTCTTGTAGCATCCATAATCATGATCATGGTATTAAAATGTATTCATAATTGATAAATTGTCTGTATGATGAAAAATGAGTTTCTGTTGTTTCTATACTTAAAAAAACATTATGTCGAACAGATGGTTGATTCAAGATTCACTGAATTGCTTGAGCATTGTAAGATACACCTGAAAAACAAGTGGTTGTATGGTATACTAGATGAATTCATCACTAAACAACTTCCACACAATGTGACATGGGTACTTAGTCTTCTTTATGCCATGGAGCATGAAGGTGACCGTTCACTTACATCTATACAAGGTTGGACAGAACAAAAAGAATTGCTTGTTTTGTTAATTTAATCAATAAATACATCAATTTTTCACAATCATAAATGTTTGACAGGAGAGCTAGCACATTCACTAAGGTTCTTAGCCTCTGTTGTATCACAAAGCTTTTTAGCATTCGGGGACATACTTGAGTTGCATAAGAAGTTTCTTGAACTCTCTGGCGGTATTAATAGAATTTTTGAACTAGAGGAACTACTGGATGCTGCACAAAATGGTATGTGTTATATAATATATGACGAATGTTCCTTTTTGCATCCTGCTGATTCAGATTCATTTTTCATGTATAGAATTATGCAAGTCTCTTACTGGTACATCATTCTAGTAATATATGTATTCGTTCCTGCAACCTAGTACAAATAAATCCTTCCACGTAGTAATTCAATGAAATTTAGACCATGTTGTCACATATCCTGATTGATGTCTACTTTTGTCATTAAAATTGTCAATATTATTTACTAGAAATCGTACTTGAATGCTACATTGAGGACCTTAAATTATAAATGTACCTTGTATGCACGTGCTCATATATAATATAAATTGCCCCCACACGTTGGCACGTTGGTAATTGTATGAATGGTTGCTTCAATAGTTTGTGGGGTCAATTCCCAACCGGTGCAAAATGCCTCGTTGGGTACCTGACCTCCCCATGTGCAAGACCGTTGCGCTGGGGCAAAATGCCCCCGTGATTTATCTGCTTGTATCTTACCGTAGGGCCGATGATACTGTGCCGTTTGGGGTGAGCGATATCACCTTTTGCTCCAATATATAATATAAATTCATGTATATCTGTCTACAAGCATATTATGGCCCAGATGTTATTCACTAAATCATGTCTTTTCCTCGTATGAGTTTCACTTGTTTGTACTTTCACGGCATGTAGATGTGTAGGTTGAAATGTAAAAGAGGATACTTCATGAGGCCTGTGAACTTAGAAGTTAAACTAGAATATTTTGTTTTACTATTATCCTTTTTTCCTTGTAAATCATCATGTTTTCTTCTTAATTATGGATTCTTAATGCTGACCATTTGTGCTGTAAATTTCCTGAAGATGCAGAAGCATCTTTGTCAAACAATTCTGTCAGCAATGATTCCAATAGCCTGCCTGGTGAAGATATCATTTCATTCTGTAAGGTGGATATTATCACCCCATCACAGAAGCTACTGGCTAGGCAGTTAACCTGTGATATTGCACATGGGAAAAGTTTACTTGTTACTGGTCGGTATCTGAAATTTAGTGCATTTATTTTTCTTTGTATCAGAAACTAAGTGCAGTATTATAATCATATTGAAGGTCCAAATGGCAGTGGAAAGAGTTCCATCTTTAGAGCTCTTCGTGGATTATGGCCAATTGTATCTGGAAGACTCATAAAACCCTGCAATGGTGTGTTTTATGTACCACAGAGACCATATACAAGTTTAGGAACATTGAGGGATCAAATCATATATCCTCTTTCACGAGAAGAAGCTGAATTGAGGATGACTACTATGATGAGGATTGGTAAGCCATTATCACAAGTGTCTAAATGACACTAAAAACATCCAAAATCTATTGTAGTAAAAAAATGACAGTTCCCCTTGCTAACTTTAGAATTTTTTTTTATCACTTAATTACATGTCTACACATGATTGCAACTCATTAGTTATAATTGATTGGGCGTAAATAACTCTTTTAATCGAAAACTAAGGCATTATGCTAAGTAAATACCTTGACTAGGTTATACAAGCTTTTATTGTTTGGGACTCTCTATTGGGATAGAGCTAAGTTTTTATCATGCCTAATTGTTAAATGGAAATTTAAATTTACATGAAGAGGCTAAGTAAAATTGCCAGTAAGTTGTTTTTAGAATAGTTACCTGGTCTTCTAATCCTTTTGGGTACAATTGAATCACAAGTGAAATGGTAGTGAACCTCAATTTAGTATATTTATGAAACGTTGGATTATTTGCAATTGTAAGTGATTGTCTAATTGCATGCTTTATTAGTTTGAAATGCTAAAATCAAGATCATTAAGGAAAAACTTCATTAGCATTATATCGCTAGTGCGTATAATTACATTAAGCTTCACATCTAGTTTATACTATACTTTACCACATTACCAAGTTGCCTCTGACATGATTTTGACCTATTAATTCTTAGTATAATTATTATATCTATATTATGCTTACTAATAATTTATATCTAATGAAATGAAACACAATATGCATTCTTATTAGATTAAACATCATGAAATCATTTTTATTTCCACAAATATTTGATAATTATAGGAACCCTTAAAATCATCACTTTTGACCACATATATTATGATTTTCATATTTGGAGTTTTTATTGATTTGCATCCAAGCGTATCAACCTTTTTCTTAAAAATAATAATAATATCTATTTTGTATTTTCTTTAAGATAAAATTTCCATTGAGTTTTATATATAACTTCCACTTAAAGAAGGTGCCAAAGTTACCATGCTCGTAGTGTAACAAATAAAAAGTAAATGGTCTACTTTGGTGTAGCAACTTAAGTGACATCCTAACAATACTTGTTGAAATAATATTCTAGGACTTCGTTTGAGATCCAATATTTCCTCACTATATTTTTGTATTCTAGATCACTCTTAGTAATATATTTTAGGGGTTGCTCAAATGAACATTTTTAGGACTACATATATACCATATAAAATTATAATTTTTATACGCATTTAAAACTATCGAAACAAGTACATAGATTGGTCAACAACATAAGATCATTTTAACATAGTTATTAATTGAAGAGACTAAAAGAAAAGAGTTTCTACACATAAGAAGATTATTTCTTTTTTGTATTGTGATTCATGTATCACGTTTTTCACGTTTCTTTTAGATTCCTCTTAATTTTTTATGCCTTTTGATTCATATCATGTCTTAAGCATAAAAGAGTGGGAGGAGCCTACTCTATTAGCCTATTCTCTTTTACAAATTTGAATAAATTATCGTACAATAGAACTCCACAAATTATGGATCAAGCAATAGCTTCTTGTCGTTAGAAATCTAAGAAATAAAAAATTCTTTGGTTTTATTTTCTTCTCTTTTTATTTATTTAATTTGAATTCTATTAGATTAGTATACAACAACCAACCTTATTCCACTAGGTAGAGTCAGCTATATGGATCATTTTATGTCATTGTACTCTATCCTTTACTATATCATCGATATTTAAATAAATTTGATCCTGTTTTATTATTGCTAACTAAGTCTTTGTTAGTTTTCCTCTTATTTAATGTGCGTATTTGTTATATCGTCTAACTAGAGTATTTATTGGTATATGTCTGTATTATCTTTAACGTGTCTTTGAATTTTTCTTCAATAGATGCAACCTTTACTTTCTCTCTAATATTCTCATTTATTATCATGCTCATTCCCGTATGTTTGCACATTCAGCTCGGTGATTTTCATGTTCTCGTGTGCTCGAGTTATAGCCTAACATTCAGCTCCATATAATATAGCAGGTTTAACCGCTGTTTTGTAGAACTTCCCTTAAGTTTTAGAGGTACTTTATATTACAAAAAACACTTTATACTCTCTTCATTTTAACCATCTTACTTATATTCGATATAAGGCATCTCTTTCAACTCCATCTTTGTTGCAAATATGATCCTAAATAACTCATCATTTCCTATCTTACAATTGTATTATTATGTCTAATATTACTAAACTTAAATTTCATATATTCTGTTTTTATTTACTAAATCTAAAATCTTTCACTGCAAGATTTGATTTTAGTATTTATTCCTTCACATATCTCATCTACAACAATATGCACCATGGTAACATTTCTTGGATGTGTCCAAGTTCATTCATAAACATTTTAGTTAATCTGTTTGGAGTTTTCACTCTTGTCATTACACACTCATTACATATCCTTAATTATTTTAATATATGCTACGCTAACACCTTTTTTTTTTCTAGAATTCTCCATATAATTTCCCTCAGGCTTAATCACAAGTT
>JBBPFP010000118.1:4339330-4355956 GCA_037974795.1 Kaempferia galanga | reverse complement strand
ATAAGAAGCAGTTACATTTGTTTGATTTGTTCTTCCATTTATTTGGATATACATTATCAGGCAGAGATCAGATAATAAGTCATTGATTTCCTCTTGTGCCTCCTGATTGGTGTATTCTGACTATTACAGCAAACGATGGAGCAACAATCTTGGAGCAGATGGATGTGGATAATCAGATTGCAAAGCTGATGGTGGAATTGTCCCGTAGTCAAGACTATGAAATTGGTGATGGTACCACTGGAGTTGTTGTTTTGGCAGGTTCACTGCTTGAGCAGGCAGAGAAACTACTGGAACGTGGTATTCATCCTATTAGAGTTGCCGAGGGTTATGAAATGGCTTCTAGGCTAGCTGTGGAGCATCTCGAGCACATCTCACATAAATTTGAATTTAGTGCCACCAATATTGAGCCCTTGGTGCAGACTTGCATGACAACATTGTCTTCAAAAATGTAGGTTTATGTATCTTTTATACTCACTGCATTAGGTGCTCTTGTTCAGCTACATTCTGTTGCTGTGTTACTCTCTTTTTTCCTCCTTTTGACAGTGCTACTCGTTTTATTACTTAAATTTTTTTTAAAAAATCTTTGACTTTGTAAAGAATCAAAATATTCTGATGAAGTACTTAGTTTAGCAATGTCAGAGCATGGTGGAATTACTTTAATGAAATATTGCTATTATCTTGCACTTTATGCTCACAGAGAAATCTAGTTGATCTTTATCAGTTTGCTTTTTGATTCTCTTTATCTTAGTGCTTCAAAATTATGTGGTCAAGTTTTTTTATCTAAGTCCCAGCAATCTAACCTTTTATTATTGAGTCTCAACTTTCCAATTTTCAGTTAACTAGTAAGCCCTATGGTCATTGCATGCATTAGTATTGATGTAGGTTACTACCATGGTTGGCCAACTCGGCTGATTCCAATACTGATTCACTGCGTTGGATTGGGATTGTTGTTAATTCTCCTTGCCAAATGTTGAAATGTCTAGTAATCAACTTGTAAATTGCTCAAATTTCTTGTTAAATTGGTTGAAATCAGTTGAAAGTTAGAATTCTAAAGTTAGAAGATATGGGTCTAATTCAGTGAAATTGCTCGATTCAGTTAATCTTGCATATTAATAGTTGGGGAAGAGTGTTTAAATAAGCTTGTTGGTGGTAGAAAATGTAGAAATAGATCTAGATCAAATAAAATTTAATTTGAGAGGAAGAAACTTAAAGAGTTTGATGTCTGTAAGAAGGATTGGCATCGAGTTGACCATGGAGGGGGAAGGTGCGCGACCATGACTGAGGAGAAGTGGTTGAAACTAAATAAAGTATTGCAATTTAATTTAAATTGATTAAATCAGATTTAAAATTAAAATTAAATTAAATCAGGCTTTAAATTAATTTAATAATGTAATTAGTCATATTTTAACGTAAAAAATCTAATTAAAATTAAAATACCTAAATTGGATTTTCAATCTACTATAAACTAACAAAAAATAATAAAATTAAGTAAAATAGTGTGAATTCGGACTTAAAATTGATTTAATTAAAATTATATTAGTTTAAATTGATTTTTATCATATTTACAATTTATTCAATAAAACCAATTTTAATTTAAATTTATTAAACTATAGATTAACTCAGATTTTAAATTAGAATTACATTAGTATAATTAATCAGATTTTAAATCATAGATTTGTTTGATTAAATCAAGTCAAATTTTAATTTAATTAATCTAACTACAGTCAATTAATATAAATCCAATATTATTAACTAAAATTAATTATATTAATTAAAATTGAGTTAATAAGACAGATAATTGATCAAAAATGTTATCTTTTTCTTTCCATTTTTTCTTTTTTCTTTTTGTTTTATTAAATTTATTTTTACCAATTCCGATTGTGCTGATCTAATACAGTCGATACCTAGTTTTTTCGAATTTTTGATACCGATACTTTCAATCATAACTATTACCATGCTTTGTCTATGCAAGATCATGCTAGTTATATGCTTAAACTCATTACTCGCTAGTTATGTGCATAACCCATTCCACATAAGTCACTCCCTTGTTGGTTGAATTTTGAGTATGGTGACCATAGGCCTGACGTGTTTTATATTAATGCTAATAATCATTACCAAGTTGCAAGAAAAAATATCCTTGATAGAGAGGATGAGATATGTACATGATGATTGATGGGATCTCTCTGGGCTTATCAAAGAGAGCCAATGTTGTTTGAAATCAGATGGTATAAAATATTTGAGCAGAAAAAAAGACAAGGTTATGTAAACACGAAGGGAATTTCACATATGGAATATAGCATGATGTTCAATATATATATATATATATATATATTTTTTATTTTCTATAGGATGCCTAGGATCCTAAATGATTGACACTGAATTACCTCTTCTATTGAATATCTTATTTTGCTCTGTTGATTCAATTACGAATTCACTGATATCCTATCTCAAATCAGTTCTCATGTTGATGGATTTTGAATATAGTGCTGATGGCCTACCTGCTGCAATTCTTAGGTTTCTAAGCATAGAACACTAATTATCATCCATGTGTTGCTGTATTTTTTTAACCTACTTTATTGTTCTGTCATCTGCATGTATAATACCTAACCTAATATGTTCATGATTCAGTGTCAACCGCTGCAAGCGTGAATTAGCTGAGATTGCTGTTAAGGCTGTTATTGCTGTTGCCGATCTAGAGAGGAAAGATGTTAATTTGGAATTAATCAAGGTTGAAGGGAAAGTTGGTGGAAAATTGGAAGACACAGAGCTTATTTATGGTATTGTGGTTGATAAAGACATGAGCCATCCTCAAATGCCAAAAAGAATTGAGGATGCAAAAATTGCTATTCTGACATGTCCATTTGAGCCGCCCAAGCCAAAGACCAAGCATAAGATTGACATTGATTCTGTGGAAAAATTCCAGACATTACGCCAGCAGGAGCAGAAATACTTCGATGATATGGTTCAAAAATGCAAGGTAGATATGCTGCATGTTAATTATTTTTCTTCTAATCAAAGAAACTGCTCTAAGCTTTTGCACTCTGATTGTTGAAAATTTGTTTGTTGATAGTTAATTGGATTGTTTCTAATGCTGATTTGTCAAGAATTTTTATTTATTTTTTGCTTATGACTATTTCATTTTCATTGCCTTTGAATTTTTTAATCCCTCCACAGTCATTTAATATGAGCGATTAAATTTAATCATGTTTTAATATTTGGATTTTGAATCAGTTGCTCCAAAATAATGTTTTTGACTTCTATAGGATGTTGGCGCCACTTTAGTAATCTGTCAATGGGGTTTTGATGATGAAGCAAACCATCTATTAATGCATCGGAATTTACCTGCTGTTAGATGGGTTGGTGGTGTTGAATTGGAGTTGATTGCAATAGCTACAGGTTTGCATTTGTTATGTTGCCCTTTTGTAACATATCAAGAAAAAAAAAATGAAAGCCTATTTGTGATGCTGCTATTTAAACAGGTGGGAGAATAGTTCCAAGGTTCCAGGAGTTGACGCCTGAAAAACTAGGAAAGGTAAAAATCAACTGAACAATTTCTTATAATCTCAAAGTTCTATATTTATTTTTTTTCAATCTTAAAAGTAAATTTCCAACTGAAGCTCCATGTTCCCTTGTTTGATTAATTTCTATGCATTGAACAAATTATTGGCTGCAAATTCATTGTTAGTATATGTTTTTTATGAATAGAAATATATAAATCAGTCCTTTTGTGATAGTTCAATCTATGGTATAAGCAGTTTGCCAATAAGTTCTGATATGATATTGGAGCAAGAGATAATACTAGAGCGGGTCTTGCCTTCAATAATAATATATAACTAGTTAATATGTTGGATCAGTGCTATTTGAGTCAAGTATCTTCAACATATTAAGTGGGATGACCACAACAATCAAGCCTTATCCTGCTAGGCGGGGTCGGCTATTAAGTGAGAGCATTAGAAAAAATAAAAGATATAATTGATGTATTTCCTAATAGTTAGAGATTTGCATATAAACAGTTAGCCAATCAAGTTCAAGACTATGGAGTTTGGATTTCATTTTAGAGTTTGTATTTTTTCACTGCAGATTTTTTTTATTATTAAAGTTTATCAAACCACTCTTGGAAAGTGTTTTTTTACTGGATGTGACTGAAACTGAAATCAGCAGTGAAACCTATAGTAGTTAATAAGCTGCCCTAGCTTTCATAAACCATTTATTTGTTACTAATAAATATTTTTATTTTTACAGTGGTGATTATTTATTGTATATCTATGATTTATTTTAAATTAATTTTCCCATTGTGTTTTTGTTGGTGTTTCAACAGTATATCTATCTGACATTCATACAAAATTGTTGCGGTTTGGAATAATGGTTAAGATAGAGTTAAAAACAAAAAGTTGAAGTTTTAAATTAGGAAATTTATATTTTTATAAGTTCTATGATTTTTATTCTGAAGTAATCAAAATAAAAGTCAAGAATTTTTGTTTATTAAGATAAGTTAATTACCAAATAATTAGGATAGGTTATTTTTAGAATAATAAGTTTTTTTTTTATTTTAATAAAATTCTTCTTGATTATTCATTAGTTAGTTTTTTTGCACCGTCTCAATTTGGTACTGGGGTCGATTTCAGATTCAGTGTCTGGTCAATGTGTAGTGGTTCTCCATTCATGAGCCAATCCAATGTATCACTTGCCTGACTGCCCCTTTTAAGTAAACAATCTTCTCCCATGTGCTATACACCCTTCTCCTACATGACTATATTCTACCACCATGCTTCACCCACTTGGCATTGTCCAACAACTTCCACCTATGTACAACCCAACTGACGCTGCCCATCATCACCTTTGGACGCACACCTTACAGAAGCTAGTTCCTCCACTTCAAGCTATTAGTTTGGGTCGCCTCTGCCATTACCACCTGCATAGAAGAGGAAGACTAACCATTTTCTGTCTCACATAAGTGCACCTTCTCTGCTCCACTAGTGTAGGAAGCTCCTTATTGCAACTGATCATCCACTAACCCTTATTGTGCACAATCTTTCTGCTCGTAATGATACTTTAATGAAGCCATTTCCTCTGATACATCTATCTCCTCAGCAGAAGCACCTTGTCGTAGCAGTTGAGCCATGAGACTTTTTCTCCCTTGTCTTCTAACAATTGGTGCTTTCTCTATTAGATTACTAATTCCTCATTGGCCAGGGACTAAGTCTATTGACATTATCACCAGATCTACCATTTGAAGCCTCCTCTACAATTTCTGCTTACATACATCCACACTTTCATGTGGCGTTTTCCTTGGCTAACGCCTAATCATGACACTCATGCATATGATTCACCTCAATAACTCTACCTCCTTTCCTAGTGCCTCAATCTAACTATGGGCTTCCTTCTTCCTAAGTGTCTCCACCTTTCCCATCAAACTTGAATCAAGATGAACTTTGTGCCTTCCACAATATCTACATGCTCGAGACAATCACGATCCATGACGTTTACATCTCCTATCCATAGTTGTGAAAGGCGCACGTTTGGTTGCGCTTGGGTCCCAGGCGCATCATTTACGCCTGGGTACCCATGCACACTATTTGAAAGAAGCGCACTTAAGCACGTGCCTTTAAGAGGCAATAGTCACGCCTAAGGTGTGATTTTTCTCGCCTTACTGAAGAAAAAACCTTTTAAAACCCAACAGTCACAGTGGCCATGGAGGCGTCGTGTGAGCCTTACTGTTGTCGTGGAGGCGTCGAGCGAGCCATAGGCATCACGCGAGCCACGTGATCATGACGGAGGCGCCGCATGAGCCCTGAGGCCGTGATGGAAGAATCGCATGAGCCCTGTTGTCGTGGTGGATGTGTCACTCGAGCCCACGACCATAGGATGTGTCGCGCAAGCCCAGTAGTCGTGGTGGATGCTTTGAGTGAGCCTTGCAGCTGCGGGGGTGTGTAACAGGAAGTAAATTAACTTTTAATTAAATAAAACTTATATTAATAATTTATCAACACCTACCTATAGTAGGGGTAATTTAAATATACTTAATTAAACCCTAATAAAATTATTTGATGATGATAATAAAATTATCCATGATGATAATGATATGATTGAGGAAGATGATGAAGATTTATATATTTGAAGTTTGTTTTTTTTAATTTGAATTATGCGCAACTATTTATTTGTTAGTGAATTTTATATTTATATTATTGTTTAATATTTTATGGACTATAATTTTTTTAGTGAAATATTTTGATAGATATTTCTTATATACGTTTGAATTGTAAAAATTTATGCTCTAAACACTTATTCAGTAACATGTGTGCCTCATCTTGCGCCTCAAGCTCCACAACACCTATGCACTTTTAGGTAACTCACACCTTAAATAACTATGCCCTTGTCTTTGTTCGCAAGACCAAGTTTTCAACTGTAGATCTACACTACTAGGCTGTCAATTTTAAAAATCAGCAGTAATAATTTAATAAAAAGTTGGGCCAAAACATGAAAAGAAGGCTCTCTTAAAGAAATAAAAGCATCAAGGGGTCTCACTAGTATTGGAATTCAATGAAAGCTTTGGGATTAAGAGATAGGTATGATTTGTTACAATGACAGTTTTACAATTGCAAGAGAGAAAAAAAAAATCCAAAAGTAACTCAATTCCTTCTCCCATCAAGACTTGAACCTAGTGACAATTTCAATAGAAGGTAGATTCTTGTCACTTCAATAAAATTGCATCTTGCCACCATCCAGCAGTTGAAATAAAAAATCAGCTTATTTTTTGTGGCAAACCCTAGCTTATCACTACCACTATTATGAGATTTATGAGATAACTATTGCTTGTAAAGGTTCTAAAATCAAAATACAAGTCTAAATTTAGTCGAACCAACTTGGACAACCTATAAACTCTAATAAAATAGGATGAATATCAGGATGTTCATTGTTTAGCTGAACCATTAAAGAAAAATAAAGATGAAAAGGAGGTTGTAAAACTTAATTTAGTAAGATATTAACTTCAACCACATTAGATGACATACAGAAGTGCACTAGCATCTTGTATACTTACGCATTATGCAAACTCAATGTGCGAAATCATTATAGACAATGGAAGTTCAACTCACACTAGAACCTCATCTAAATCTTAATTGTTGTATGATGAGACTAAACACTTCCTTTCCATCTTAGTATGACTTCTAATTCCTTTCTTGATGGGCTTTTGTACTGATGAGATATAGTGTAATGTTCTCATGAAGATGGATCATGTCATCCTTAATAGACCATGCTCGTATGATCTTCCTATCATATGCGATGGAAGAGAAACCATATACTTTAAGAGATAAGGGAAAAGGGAAAAGAATCATACTTTATAATCACAAAGCTAAACTTAAGCTAAAAATTACAAAAGAGAACCCTCAAGGCCTCAAACCCTCATTTAAATGAAAGGAAAAATTTACAAGAAGTGTCTATTAGATTCCCTAGTAACAAGGTTAGAAACTCCACTTTCCCAGAGGCAACCATCCTTTCAGAATTATCCCAAGAGTATAATCCTAGAAATATTACTTGGCGAGCTACCTCATCCTTTGCTTTGCAAAAACATTGGAGACTTGGAGAATCCAAACTTAGCACAGCAAGAGTTAGGTCCTATCTTGGCGATTCATCTCATGAAATTAAAGAACCCTTAATTGAGCCTCAATATATAATTGGAGAAGAGCTTGTTGATGACTTGCTGCCATCAGGAAATATTCATGCACAATGAATTCTATAAAAATTGATATCTCTCTCGGTTGAGGATGCTTTCCTCAAGGCCCAAGAACCTTAAAGCAAGCATTAGTGCTTAATCTTAAAAGAGTATCTTGATACCATCTCCTACAATAGATGATCCTTTGATTGAGCCTTTCAAAGAATCATCTGGCGATCCTTTAATTGAATTTCATTAATAATTCTTGAACAACTTATCACCTATAAGGAATATTCCATATATGATTAATCATGATCTAAGTCTAAAATTATTGCGTCACCCTAAGGTCCTAAAAGAATGAACTAAATTGAATGTACAAAAGAACAAATTACAACCGCAAGAGTTTCACTTTTACTGCTTGATAAAATTGCTTATAACTATTTTATTAAGGCATATATGAATTGGCATTCGTGTATTGTCATTTCAAGTCTAAAGATATATTGACTTGGTTCTGTTATATCAACTAAATTGGGACTTCTATTATGGGTATGGGAAAGATATATATTGATACCAAGATATATATTGATACCAAGAGAAAGATTGAGGTAAATAATAATTATTATAAAAACATATCGATTCACCTAAATACTCTCAAACTATCGAGGGTGTCTCTATGCCTTAGCCTAAGAAATCTCATAATGACTCTTTCAACAAACATTTACATTAGAAAGATTGATTCTAATCTTATTTGACTTGCCACTTATTTAAACATTATATATATTTTAGCTAATAAAATTTGGGTTCTCATAAATTTGTTGCAAGAATTTTCACTTTGTTTGTTTATCTCACTACTGTAGCAACAATTTTAGCAATTATTGAGGAGTTTTATACCTAGTAAGTTCTCATGATGCTTCCTTTAGAGAAGTAGGATACAATAACTATCAAGCCTTATCCCATTAGGTAAGGTCGGTTATATGAATCCTTTTACACTATTGGACTCTATCTCCTACTATATCATCATCTATACTTAAATAAATTTTATCTTTTTTTATTGCTAACTAAGTCTTTTTTTTTTGTCTTACTCTTCATCGTTTGATCGTTTGATGTACATGTTTGTCATAGTTTCACATTGTCTAAGTGGAACATTTTTCTAAGTACATGCCTGTACCATTTTAAACGTGTTTTTTTTAGTTTTTCCTCAATAGATGCAACTCCGATTTTCTCTCTAATACTTTTATTTCTAATACTATTCATCGTCGTATGTCCATTCATTCATCTTAACATCCTCATTTCTATAATTCTCATCTTCTGCTCATGTGCTCAAGTCATAACTCAATATTCAACTCCATATGACATAGAAGGCCTAATTGCGATTTTGTATAATTTTTTTTTAAAGTTTTAGAGGTACTTGAAGATCACATAAAATATTTGACGCTTTTTAAGATCACATAAAACTCTCGACACTCTCCTCCATTTTGACCATCCTGCTTGTATTCTAGGTAAGATATTCTCAACCCCTCTATCGTTTTGCAAAAATGATCCTAAATATTTAAAGATCTCAATTCTAACTCGTTATATCCTATCTTAACAATTGTCTCATTATGTTTAATATTGCTAAACTTAAATTTTATATATTCTGTCTTTATTTTACTAAGTCTAAAATCTTCCTTCCAGTATTTTTGCCAAGATTCTAGTTTAGCATTTATTCTTTCATATGTTTTATCTACCAAAACAATATCATCTTTAAACAACATGCACCACGGTACTGTAACTTAAATGTGTGTTATGGGTTCTTCCATAATTAGTGTAAAGGATAGAGAATAAGATTTCATCCTTGATATAACTTTATCTTTATTGGAAATACTTTAGTTACTCCGCTTGAAGTTTTTACACGGGTCATTATATCCTCGTACATATTTTTAATTAGTTCAATATATATTACGCTAACACTTGTTTTTTTAGAATTCTTCATATAATTTCTCTTGAGATTCTATTATAAGCTTTTTCTAAATCAATGAATACTATATTTTGTTTTTGTTTTCGATATTTTTCAATTAGTTGTCTAAGAAGATGTATAGCTTCTAGTGTCGACTTTTCAAGTATGAATCCAAATTGTTTTTCGATTATCGTGGTCTCTTTAATTTTTTTTTCTATTACTCTTTCCGAAAGTTTCATGGTATGACTCATTAGTTTAATACTCTTATATTTTAAACAATTTTGTACGTTTCCCTTATTCTTATATAAAGGAAGTAGAGTACTTACCTTCCATTGATTAGATATTTTTTTATTTTCAATATCATGTTAAATAATTTTATAAGTTTTTCAATACCTTATTTCCCTAGGCACTTTCATACCTCTATCGGAATATCATCAAGTCGAACGACTTTTTCATTGTGCATTTTATTTAAAGTTTGTTCTAAATTTTAAATTCTATGATAAAAATTTAAATTTTTGTACTCTTTTGATCTACTTAAATAATCTAAGTTAAGTTGGTTGCCTAAACTTTCATTAGAAAGTTGATGAAAATACATCTTCCACCGCTCTTTTATTTCTCCGTGGTTTACTAGTACCTTATTGTATTCATCTTTAATACATTTTATTTGGATAAAATCTTAGAGAACTGGATGCTGTTTTATTGGAAAGTGAATGTAGAAAGATCAATTGATCATTTTATTTTCAACCTTATATTTCTCAAATAGGGAAGCAAATTCTTCTCTATTTTATGCATACACTCTCCCTCCCTGGAGCAGAGAAAAGTTTGGAAAAAGGTTGTTGTAGAAGCGGAAGAGAGTTTTAGGATTAGATAAAATTTTAGAATGGAAAAGTGAATTCTGGGTCGACTTTTTGACATTTGAATTTATTAAAGGTGAATGATGTGATAAATATTAAAATTTTTTTGGTCTTTTAATGACTTCAATTTTTTTTTTTTTTTGAAAACTGAAAATTTTCACAACCAAACAAAGTTTAGTTGTTTTTTGGATTCTTGTTGTAAATTTTTTCTTAAATTAAATGTGATATTTTGGTATTGCTATCCTTTGCCATGGATCAATTTTGCTGAAGGTGATTAATCCAATCCTTTACTTGGTCAGGCTGGATTAGTTAGAGAGAAATCATTTGGAACTACCAAAGATCGGATGTTATATATTGAGCATTGTGCTAACTCCAGAGCTGTAACCATTTTCATTCGTGGAGGTATATTTATCCTTTATAGTTTAGCTCTGTAAATGTAAATACTAATTTGTTTTCGGTTCACATAATTGTTAGTTTTGTGAGAATCTGTTAATTAATAACTGAGTTTCTATGATGACTAAATTTATATAGTGGCTTGGTTCTGAAAATTGCCTTTGAAATTTCTTAGTTTGCATTCTTTTTTCAGATGGATATTTTATCAAGGACATTGTTCTTTATGGTATTGTTATTTACTCTAAGATCTGATATTACTGAAGCTCCTCGTTAAGAAGAAAATTGCTTCTTTGTCACCTTGAGTTTGTTCCTCTTTTACACATTATTTGATTTTAGTCACGATCAAGTATCGTGAATCGTTGCATCGGGGGCTTGGCTTATCTGATTGACAATTGTTTCTTTGGGAATAAATTTTGATAGATAGGTGTGAATCTTTGTCTTGATGTAATAAGATGTGTCAAATCTTTTAATGATAATTGATAAAGGACCTCAAATTGTCCATGCTCCAGAAAGGACATGACAACCTTTATTAGGTTTTTTACCATCCAGCAACACCTCACCTATTAATAATATACATGACATGGAAGTTCATCTGTTGAGCTTGTACGATTCTATTTTTAGCTGTTGCCTATTGGATAATTAATTTGTTCATTTTAGATAATTGCCTGTAGGGAAATTGATATGCTGCTCACCTCTCGGCTCTCGCGCCTGACTCCCGTGTGCGACTGAGTGTGCGGGAGGTGAGTTGCTTAACATACACTAACTGCCTGTAGTCTTAGCTAAACTTCATGGTGTGCTTCAGCAGAATCTGAATATGCCATTCTTACATGCATTAGTCCAGTCTGCTAACAGTATCATGAACCTTGGTTATGCGGATCTTTTTGTTGACCTTGCCTGGTGTTTATTATTGTATAAAATAAATTTTGATTAATTTGGTATTAATTTGTGTCACGGTGGATTTTATAACTATGTGACCAAGTACATTGATTGCCTTTCTTTAGCTGTGTTGCCCTGGGGATGATAAATTGAAGGGTGGATGACTGATTGGGCAGTTGAATCCATTTGTCCTTTCTTTCAACTATTTGGTTGGAATACCGGATGAAGCATAAAGGACTATTGGAAGGGGGAAAAAAATTCCAATTTATCTCTCATTTTTTTGTCTGTCCTATTTTTTCTCTGCCATTTTATATCCTAGAATGTGCTCTCTCAACAAATGAAAAAATAGTGAACTCTAAATAACCTTTCATCTTAGAACGACACCTGTCCAAAAGAATGTAGATTTTTTTCTTTTGCCAGTTCTCTTATCCACGTCCAGCATCAGGTAGATGCAAATTTGGGTTCAAGTATAGGCATAAGTACTCAATCAGTTGCTGTGACAGAGCTTCCTAACATTTTGAGTGACTGCTCAGCTCAGAAAGGTGTACTTGTGCACTGAGCCTTCCTAAGAGAATGGTGATTTTTGTTTCCTTCGGTTCGCTCTCTCATCCACATCTAGCATCAGGTCGATGCAGATTTGGGTCCAAATATAGGCATAGATGCTCAATCACTTGCTGTGACAGATGCTTCCAAACATATAGAATGATTGCTCATCTGTGAAAGGTATACCTCTATGCAGTGTTGTAAATGGCGGTAGACGGTGGCAGTTAATGATTGCCTACCACCTCGGCCGCCTTGGCGGTGCCTAGGCAGTCGGTTGAATTATTTTACTATTTTTTATACATAATATTATAAATAATTATTATTCTTTATAATATTTACTTTTAATAAAACATATTAATTAATTAAAATTTAATCTAAATATTTAAAAATAAAAAGTATAATTATATATATACACTATATTAATAGGATAATTTTATTAGGTTTTAATTAAATCTATTTAAACAATCATAGCTAAGTTGATTAAAATTATTAACCTAAAATAATTGAATTAAACCCTAACTTACAACTTACTTGCATACCCTGTTTCGGTGATGAGTTTGGACGCGTCGCGCGTCTAGGCGATGCCTTCGAGCCCATCGCTGGGCCCTCCGAGCTTGTCGTTGGATCGGATGACGCCTCTGGGCTACACAGTGGTGAAAGAAGGTGAGTTATCACCTAAAGCACCGCCTCAACCTGAGGCAGTGTGGTTGATACCCACCTCTCGCCTAGGCGGCCGCTTTGACGGCCATTTAGAACACTGCCTCTATGCTAAGCCTTCCTAAAAGAATGTAAAATTTTTTCCTTCCGCCAGCTCTTTCCTCCACATCCAACATCAGGTAGATGAAAATTTGGTCCAAGCATAGGCATAGCTGCTCAATCACTTGCTGTGACAGATGCTTCCAAACATATAGAAAAACTGCTCACCAGAGAAGGGTATACCTCTGTGCTAAGCCTTCCCTATTTCCCATTTCCCATGGTTAGGACTTCAAGGATATATTATGCTACTATAGGCAAATTCCTAGTATAGTCAATACTAGTTGGTCGAGCAAAGTATACTATTATGTTGTTGTACAAATACAGGTTTACCTTCTCCATAAAAATGCATGTAGTCAACAAAATGTACATCTACACCAACAACATAAAGCGATGTCTCTATTAAAGACATTATTCATTTTTTCCTTCAACCTAATGGGCCCAGTTGCTTTGATACCATGGGTGCATAGAAGATTGAGTAAGCCACCTTCTGTCTCCTTTCTAGGAATCAAAATACAGGAAATGTAGCCCTTCCCTCCCTCCCTCTCGTTATTAATGAACTGCGGTTGACTAATAGAAACTTGTGAACTGAAATGGGCTAGTCAAATGTAATAATATTCCTCTTAGGTCCTCCTCTCATCAGCCAGAAATGAGCATATTTCTGTAGGTCTGTGACATGCATAATATAAAACATTACTTATTTATTTAATTAATTATTTTTGTTTCAGATGGCTCTGCTAATTCATTGGAATGGCATGTCTTGTTCAAATTGTTTACTTCCATGTCTAATTTTAGATTTCAAATTTTGAGTTGGAACAAAATTGGGAAGGTTGGCTAGTTGGAGTTGAAGATGGGAGAGGAAAGGAGCTATCGAGAGGAGGATATTGTTATTGTTATTTTCAAATTTTTTTATACATCCTTTGATATTTCATTCCAACTTGACATGAAAATGGATGGATCATAGACTCATCCATCAATTGGCATGAATAGATGAAAGGATAATTACACAATATTCATCTGCTCATTGAATCATCCCTACATTCATCCATCACCATTTATTCACTAATTCATCTGTCCATTCATCTATCCTTCCAATTGAACAAACCCTTAACAATGCTTATCAGATGAATGAGAATCTCCAAATGTGAAGAGTGGTGAAAGATATAAAAGGTTTAAAGTTCTTGGCATTGGATGATTGGGGTGGGTGTCTGTTAAGCTTAGAATGGTAATTGTTGTGGAGATTTATACCAAAATGTTTATCGTCACAGACCAACTTAGATTATATGGTTGGTGTTGGAAAGAAGTCCTTTCAAAATGTGAAAGCATGCTTGTGATGGCTATGTCACACTAGTAAAAGACTATTGAGGATACTGTTAATACCTATGAGCAAGGTTTAAAATTTCATATCGCGTTGCGAAATTTGCCGTTTCGCTTGACATCGACATCGTGGGCCACTGTGGCCTCCCTGACCTTGTAGGAGGCTGCCACGATCCTGTGGGGTTGCGGAGACCACTACACCCTTACCGTGACTTCTCGCGGATAGATTAAACTTAAACTTAGGGATTAATAATTAAACTTATATTAATAATTTCAATCAATTCCTAGCTATACTAGGGATAATCTAAACAGGCTTAATCAAACCCTAATAAATTTTAAACTATCCAATTATATTTATATATATATATATATATATAAATGAAAAAAAAAATACACACACACAGACACGCTCGATAAGGAAAGAAACAAATACACGGTCCTGCCGGGGCGTGGGAATTAAAAATAAAAAATTAACCCTTGCTTTTTCGGCCGTTACACCTTTTGGAAGGTACCAAATGTTGAGAAATAAAATTGACAACTAGCTAGCGATCGATCATCGATGGGTGGTGGGTGGGTTTTCTATTTAATCTGTCTCCGTAGGCCTTGTGACGGTCACATGTGGCAGGCAGGCAGGCAGGATATGCCACCAATGATGGTAAAAAATGGAGGCGGCGGCGGCAGTAGCAGCAGTAAGGGTCGACGGAAGATCGAGATCAAGAAGATAGAATCTGAGGATGCTCGCCATGTGTGCTTCTCCAAGCGCAAGGCCGGCATCTTTGCCAAAGCTAGCGACCTCTCCACTCTTTGCGGCGCCGAGGTGGCCATCGTCATCTATTCGCCCGTCGGTAATCCTTACTCTTTTGGCAGTCCCTCGGTGGAGCCACTCGTGGACCGGTTCCTCTCGGCGGCGAGCAGTAGTTTCCGCCATCCACCTATTTGCTGCAAGAGCAACACCGTGGTGCAGCTTAACCAGCAATACATGGAGCTCTCGAGACAGACGGATATTGCCAAGGCGACCAAGGTGAATCTCGAGGAACGGCACAAGGAGCTGCTGCAGAGCCCTGAGTTGGACTGCGCTAACGACATTAAGCAATTGGGATTGGATCAACTGGATCAACTGAAGAACCGATTGGAACACCTCAAGATGAGACTCGACGACAGAATCAAGGATTACCTTCACGTCGACTCCAGCCAGAGGATGGTGTCGCCGATGATGATGACGACCAGGACGACGCTTGGGCTGTTGGCTCCGGGTGCTGCTACGGGGACTCCCTCCTCCTCCTCCTCCTCGGCGTATCCACCACCTTGGCCCATCAATTTTGAGACGATGGCGAACCAAGGCGAGCCCATTTCGTTTCAAGCTTTGTTGGCGACGACGACAGGCACTAACTTGGCTCCCTACGTGCGCAAACCATAGTACGTGCGTACGTAGTTATGGGCCTTCTTTCTTGGTCGATGTCTGTCGTCATCCGTCGTCGACTTAATTTCTTGTCTTTTATGTTTGTTCGTATTATCTATCGACCATGCATTTCCCTTTATATATCACTGTGAATTAAAACCAGCTTGAAATTTTCTTTAATTAATTAATTAAAATTGCTTCTGCTATATATATATATATATATATATCGTATTACCGCACGAGGACGATCGATCGAAGAGCGAATAAAAAAAAGATCTTAATGGGATGGGTTACATATCTTTCCGAATAACAATCTTAGTAACGCAAATAACATACATACTGCTCGTTCCATTTTTAATTTGCTCTAACTAACTGGATTCTCAATGTACATGTGTTTATATATATATCATCTGTTAGTTTTCCAAATCCATTCGATTTCATACCAATCTAATTAATTTTATTCAATCAAATTGTGGCTAAATCTGGGCCCTATACCTAGTTAAGCTCCCTGCATGGTTTAACCAAGTAATTCTGTTATCTTATCTGAAATCGGACAGACGGATGTTGGGACACATGGATCAGTGATACACACAGAATAGCTTACAAGTGGAAACGTTAGAGACTGAGTCAGGGAAAAGGTCTCCGGCTCTAGTACTCCGACGCTCAAGTTTGTACGAGCTTTGATACTAATTGTTGGTCCAAAAAAAAATAGATATCTCCACAATGGATATTATCCACTTTGGGCCTAGGCCCTCATGGCTTTGCTTTCTCTTTTAAATCTATGATTTTTTTTTTTCATATATTTGCAATGTGGGACTTTATTTGTATCTTTGTTCCACTTGGGTAAATTTTGTCATGATTGGTCTGGCATTCGACGTGGGCAGGTTGTGTTCGCAAATGACTC
>JBBPFP010000118.1:4324168-4339230 GCA_037974795.1 Kaempferia galanga | reverse complement strand
TAAATTAATCCCTTCCCCGATCTTTCAACATAGTGGAATTAAAATAAATCATAAGTAAATTGAACAATCAAAGAAGGAAAGTAAGAAGGTTGGATATACTTGATTACAACTTAGATGGTTGTTAATCTAAGATGTGGAAAAGCTGACTAAGAACATCTCCTTCGTCGAAGACAGAGTAGCCTCTTACAAACATTGACAGATCAAGAAAATACTAGGAAAAATTACAGTAGTTGTTGTTCAAGTTGTATTTATATCCCTAACTCCAAGGGGCTTTTATGCCCTCATGTGGATCAGTTTTCGTGGTCTGAAGGTGCCTCCATGGGAATTGAAGGCGCCTTCAGATGGATAAAAATTTATCTTTAAAGATAGAACTTTATCTCCTCTCAATGACAATAATCTATGTGTTGAAGGCGCCTTCAGAAGGGCTAAAGGCATCTTCCATGAACTAAAGGCGCCTTTCAGGCGCTGCTCAGCAACTTCAACTTCTTGAGATCGGTTTCATCTCCGGTCGCTGAATTTGTCTTTTTCCTCGAGCAGGCTTCCACTCTGGTTTCTCGTCCCTCATACCATCGCATGCGTCCTTCTCGTCCGCCAGTGTACTCTTCCTCAACTTCTTGTCTATTGGATGCACTGAGCTTGTCGACTCACTTCCCGTGTTATCCTTTTCGTCCGTTGCATTTTCCGCTCGATTTCTTATGTTTCTAAGATCATGCACACTTAGACACAAGAATCAGAAAATAACAGAACCTAACCTAATTTGATTGATTACATCAAAACCAACTTGAGGCACGCATTACAACTTTTTATAGATAATTTATGAAAAATTTAATATAATACAATTTACACATGTGTACATAATTATTATATACAATATTTAAACTAAATATGAGACTTAGTGCAATTTTTTTCTTAAATATTAGATCAATTCAAACTATAAAATTACAAATTCTTTTATATTAGAGGTTCATACAATACGTTTCATAAGATTGAGTAGCCAACCACCCTAGTGCCCTTTCAAAGAGTTCCTCATATAGAAATTTTCATATAATATAAATGGTTTACAAAATTTAAATTTCTTTCTCTTCCTTTATGTACTTTTTTTTCCTCATTTTACATCATTAATTTCTTTAAAGATTAACTAGTGAGTTTGCAAGAAATTAACCATGGATATAAGTTGTGCTCCATATAATTATCCGGTAAACTATTAATAAAGGAGGAAAATAGTGTACCTCTAGGATTAGTCATGCGAAGTCTGAATACCTAAATTAAAAATAATAATTTGGTGTATGAAGTTATCTTTTATTATACATTACAAGAGGTTATTTTCGTGTCAATTGGATACCGGGATTATAAAAAGAAAATAAATTGACGATGGATAATAATTTAGATGGTGAGGCAGCAATGTCATGCTTAGGGCTAAGTGAGATCATATAGCTAAGGACAATAAATCAGTTTTCATATAAAAAAATGTAATGATGGGCAACTGAATATCCTTCAGCATCTCTATCTTCAGATATTAGATTGAATAGTATAATTGAAAATAGACAAGATACCTTTTTGTACCTATTACATAATTGATCCAATTATTGCTGGAATATTTAGCAAGTAACATGGCTTAGCATAGACATCTTTTTCATAATGTTTACGTCAATTACATTCAACTTCGTAAAGTGATTGATTTTTCCAACTAATCTGTTTTGGGCAAAAATAAAAAGGATACCTTAAATTTTACAAATCATCAAAAAAAAAAAAAAAACATTGTTTTTCAAAAAAGGCCTCATTTATGATTTTATCTTGACAGTACACCTTATTATCTACCGAATAATTTAAGATAAATATATGATTTAATTTGATTAAATATGACTCTAAATAATATTATATTCAAATATTATTTATCATCAAAATTATTTAAATTTTATCAAAATCACTTTAAAATAGTTGTAAAACCTACTAAGTAACATTACAATAATATTTATATTAGGTGTTACATATTATAACAACTCCATAATAACTTAAATTTAACACATTGTAGTAGTGGCTATATAATAACTTCTGGAGTTAGTCATAGCTACTTCAATAGAGTTGAAAATAAAAAATTATGGCGGTATTTTGAAGAAATAATATCTGATGGAACGCCTTTTTTATTTTAAATCCTTGAAAATGTGGCTGCCTTTTGATTTTTGTCCATATGTTTTTTCTTTTCTTTTAAAAAAATGATGTAGGTGAGGAACTTTGAGTTTACTCATTTCATATCATATCTTCATGTAATGCTAATGCACATCATAAAGATGCTCATTTCATATCATTCATGGTAAAAAGCAACTTCGCTCACCCCTAGTGTCCCTGTCAATCCGTCCTAGAACCAACACGGAGGAGGTAAATTACGGATGACTACTAGTACTTGGAATAGTGACTAGTACATAAGGGAGATATTTACTTCGGCTATGCTAAAATTCAAACCCCAGACCTTATTAGTGTCAACATTTTATTTCATGTGGCTATAGAAAGGGGGATTTTTATAATCTTGATTCTAAATTAAATTAGAAGAATTAAATGGTTTAATTAAAGGTGTTTAGCGAACCTTTCTAGCTGAGTACAATGTGTAAACTAATTCAATTGAATATGAACCAAAGAAATAAGATATTAGAATATTCTGAACCACCAAATAGGTACAGTCAGATAAAAACATAAAATTTCTTCTTCTTCTTCTTATTTTATTTCAATTATATTTTATTTATTAAACAAACATATAATCTAAATGCAATCTATAACTTTCTTGGACTTCTTCGAAGAGTTGCTTTCAAGAGGATGGTTGGACATATTCCTCTAACTTTTTTTTCACTTCTTTTCGTCTATTTCTCAAGAGTTGCTTTCTATTAATTATATATATATATGGAATCAAAAGTCTATGTTCAGTGGAGTAGAAGATCCATAGCTGAAGTTCTCTAAATCAACATCTCGAGCAAAGTTAATACTGTGATCAAAGTCATGGATCATTCATGAGATCATGACAAGGCAATCGAACTCTCTCCAAAACACGATAAACGTCGAATGAGCTCAATATATATCTATATCTATCTCATTTTTTTATATCCTTATATGATGAGTGAGATATTTTTTAAAATTTAATAAAATTTTAATTGATGGTGCAACTCGTGAATAAATGATCATATTAGAGTTTTTAAAAAAAGTTTTAGCATTTGTTTATGACACTAATAGCCGAATAACATAAATTTTATGGTATAGTATTGATCTTTATTATATCATAATAAATTAAGTAATTTTCCTTGTCTGAGACTTATTTATTTAACAAGACATATACTAAGTTATGTCTAGGGAAGATTCAATAATTGAGTTTCCAAAATAACTTACGCGTATGATAAGTACCGATAGTTTCTTGACCTCTTTGCCTTGGAAATAATTTTTGTAACCGATTTAATTGACTAGGGGCATAGAAGATTGATTTTGCATGTAGATTATGGTAGAACTAATTTCGCAAGTAATTTTCCAATTTCCTTCAAGTCGGGAATTTCATGGTTCTCGAAATTTAGAGTTCTCCTACTTTTATATGAAAGTCGTTACATCTTGGAAGACTATGATTAATATCGTCTAAAAACTTGAGTGGAAAAAATATTATCTTAAAGAATGAGGGGTCTAACTTCAACCTTATGACTTTACTTGAAAGGGTGTTTGGAATACCCAAAAGGATGTGTACCCCGAGTCGTACAACTATATTCTATAATAACTAGCCCTAGCGGGTGTTGTAGACCACCCAAGGAGCATGTCAACTAATTGTTTAATGACTACGCATCCAAGATGATGACCTTGTGACATACGTACATTGTTATGCACGTTGATTTTGTCTTTTAAGATCCATTGCATAGCTTAATTAGCCACTTCAAGTGCATTAACCAAAGTACATTAACTCGTCTACCATTGGTTTCATGTTTTCTTTCCATTTCTTAAAATTGATTTCTAATATCGCTTTCCTATAAGCACATCACTATGTGTGAATCTTTGAGAAACATATATCTATTGATAATGAATAAAAGGAAATAGTTCCACTTTAGAAATTTCTTTAGGCTTGATTGAGCTTATTAAATGCCTTGAGTCCTAAAGGGGCTCCAAGAAATAGTGCGTCAAACACATACATGCGCTCAGCTCAGCTCGGCTCGTGGCTCGTGGCCCGGACGCAGGACGCAGGACGTAATCACGGGGCATCGCTGGGCGCGGTCGCGTGGCACGGTCACGGGGCGCAGTCATGGGGCATGGTCGTGGGATGCGGTCTCGGGACGCGGTCTAGGGTTTCCCCTTCTCTCAGAGCACATATAACCCTATCAAAGGTCTCCATCAGCATCCCCCAAAGATCATACAAATCACACGCCATACATAGAAACATTCGAGTCTTCTTCTTCCTCTCTCTGCATTCTAGCATCCATCGAATCCTCTGTTATCTGAAGGTTCAGACATACAAGGCGTTCGCCGATAATATAAGGAAGGTGTGTTGTCTTCCCTGTATTGCAATTGTTGTATCTTAGGGACGATTGCAGTAAACGTACAACACCTGGGTATGGGCAATTTTGTCTTGCGGAGAAAGGATTCAATCCTTGCCTCAACTAACCTGTGCTGAGTTCGAGTTTAACCAAATCGAAGATCAGAAGGGTACACCAGTCCGAGTTCGACCAGATCGAAGATCAGAAGGGTACACCAGAACCAATAGCAACAACAGTTTGCATCTTACTTCATTATGTTACTAGATTCCCCCTACATAAGTGCAATATTCAAAAATGGATCATCCATCAATCTATGATCCAGCACAGTCAGCATCATAATAGACTTCGATCTTTAGGTGCCCATTTCTCTTAAAAGACGACCCTTTCTTGGGATATTTCTTGATGTACTTAAGAATCCTGATCACAACATCCTAGTGATCTTGCTTTGACTTATCTATAAAATAACTGACCATTTTAATTGTAAAGGAGATCCATGTCTAATTATTGTGAAGTAGACAATTTCCCAACAAGCTATATATATTTTGTCTTATCCTCAAAGAATTCTGCAGTATCATCCCAAACACTTAGATTGATATCCATAAGAGCATCAACCAGCTTCGTTCCAAGCAATCCAATTTCTTTGAGTAAATCTATAGCATACTTCAGTTGACATAATGAAACTCTAGATTTTTTATGAGCAATTTCAATTCCCAAGAAATATTTAGGATATCTCATATCCTTAGTAACAAAGTATTGCTATAAATACTTTTTAGCTTCGCCAATCCTACTTATATCACTATCGTATAAACATAGAATGATCAAATTTGCACTGCTTAAAGCTAGCAACTCTGATTATATTATTGAATTTATCAAACCAAGCTCTGAGTTTTGTTTAAAACCATAAATAGTCTTTTTAAGTTTACAAATCATTGTAGAAATCTCCCCCGACCAACATACCTTGAATGTTGCTCCATAAACAATCTCATGCAAATCGCCATAAATGAAGGTATTTTTCACATCTAGTTGATATATTTACCAAGATTGATTGACAACCAAGGAGAGCAAAGCTCTAATAGAATTCAGGAAAGTAGTAGGAGAGAACGTCTCAAAGTAGTCAACACTGTCAATTTGTGTTTTGTATCGATCAATAATACCGCTAGCTTTATATTTCAAAGTAAACCCACAACGATAGGCAACAATATCAGCAGAAGGTGGTGCAGTCACAAGCTCCCAAGTACCACGAGAGATAAGAGCAAACATTGCTTTATCCATTGCAGTTCACCAAACAAAGTGTTGATAAGCCTCAGAGTAGGAAGTTAGAACTTTTATAGCGAGAGAAAAATAGCAAAATCGTGGAAATCAGGACCAAGGTAATCAAGCGAGATATGGTTAGACAAAGGATGGGTAGTGCAAGAACGAATACCTTTATGAAGAGCAATGGGCATATCAATATCGGGGGGCGAGGAGCATTAGGAGTAGCAGTGAGAGGAGGCGAGAGACCTAAGACAGGTTTTGGACGAGAATACCTTGTATACACCTCTAATGGTTTAGGAGATTGAGCATCTGAAGTGGAAAACATGGATATGGTAATGTATCAGATGATCGAGCCCATAGTTGTCACAAGCGCTTGCTTCGCTCGCTTAAGCGCGAGGCACAGTGATGTGCAAGCTTGCACTTCTAGAACGTCGAAGCGCAGAAATTCCCAAACAAGCAAAAAGTTCTAAATCTGTTTCTATTTTTTTTATATAAGTTCAAATTGTAAAGCCCTAAACCTCTTTAAATTTTTGCCTGCTTTGCCCCTTCGTCTTCCTCGGCATTTCTAATTCTTCGCCGTTGATCTGTGTCGTCTTCGATTGCTCGCCTCTTCGAGGTAAGTGATTCTTTTCTTTTAATTTATATTTGTGTGAATTTTTCTAACTTTCCTGCATCCCGCGACACCGGTCTCGACGACTATGGACGCATGGGACGCTTCCGCGCAGCTAGACTTGTCGCGAGATGCTTCCGCCGCCACCGAAGGCATCGCTGGAAGCAACCCGCGACGCCTCGGGTGCTGTCGAACCATCGGGGGGCGTCGCGATCTCTACGCGAATTCATTTTAGGATTTAATAAAATTAAACAATTCCTCACTTCAACAGGGTATTTAGAATAGGTGTTTATAAAACTTAATTAAACTATTCTAATAAAATATATAAAAATATATTTAAATATAATTTATTAATTCAAATTTAAATATATAAATCTGATATTTAAATCTTAAAAAATTAAAAAAAATTATTAATTCAAATAAATCAGATTTAAAATAAAAATTATATTTAAAATAAAAAATTCTATTAAATTTTATTACTTAATATAAATCAGATTTAAAAAGTATATTTTAAACAAAAAAATCAGATAATTTTTATTAATTCAGATTTAAATATATAAAAAATATATTTAAATCTTAAAAATTTAAAAATGTTATTAATTCAAATAGATAAGATTTAAAATTTATATTTTAAATATAAAAAATAGATAAATTTAATTAATTCAGATTTAAATATATAAAATATATATTTAAAAATTAAAAATTAAAAATTAAATTTTTTTATTTATTTAAATACATAAGATTTAAAATTTAAATACATAAAAATATATTTAAATGGAAAAATTGATAAATTTTATTAATTATATTTAAATATATAAAAAATATATTTAAAATAACAAATTATAATAAATTTAATTAATTCATATAAATCAAATTTGTATTATATAATTAATTTTTTTTCTTGTTTTATTTAGTTGTATTAATTGATTATTATTGATTTCAATTTTCAGCGGTCTTGATTCTTAATCATGTCAAATACAACAATTTTATCAACTCGAAAGGATATTGCTTGGAATTATGTAACATGTTTAGATCCTAAAAATTCAAATATTGTCGGCTGTATTTTTTGTGGTAAAATAACAAATGTTAAAATTTATTGACACAAGCTATATTTAGTTGGGGGCAATAGAAATGTGAAAGTTTGTCCGAAATGTCCCGAGCATGTTAAAGAAGAAATTAGAAAGTTCATGCAAAAAAAGAATAATTTGAAGAATCAAATAGATGAAATTCCTCATTCTGATGATATTGATGAATTGGAAAAACATGAAGATGATCATCAAGCTAAAGTGTAAGGAAAACGATAAATATCTATTCAAATAGTCATCCTACAGTCCAAGGTAAAAAGTATAAACAAATTAGAGCTATTAATCTTTATTTTATGAAAGATGATGAAATTGTCAAATAAAGACGTGCAAAAAATAAAGGACAATTTGATGAAAAAAAAAAGAAGTTGAGAGATTTGCAAGAAGCTATTAGACAATTTGGATCGGGGATGAAACCTCCATCATATCATCAAGTGAGGGTTAAATATTTAAAGGAGTTGGCAAATATAAACTCACTTCTCAAATCTCATGAAGAAGATCATGAAAAATTTGGATGCACAATTATGGCAAATGGATGGACAGATAAAAAGGGTAGGACTCTTATAAATATTTTAGTGAATGTCCCAAAGGAAGCATATTTGCTAAATCAGTTGATACTTCAGGTTATTCTCACACAGCCGATAAAATGTTTGTGTTACTTTTTTAATTTGTGTATCGCATTTGAGAAAAAAATGTTGTTCAAGTTGTAACAGATAATACAAGTTGCAATGTCAATGCAAGTAATATTTTAAATTTATGTTATTTTCAATTAAGAATTGGATCGTATTTTTAGTTTTTTAACTAAATTTACTTTGTTTTTTCGGGTCATCTTTTGGAAAACCGATTTCCACACTTATACTGACTCCGTGTGCAGCTCGTTGTTTAGATTTGTTGCTCGGTTATATATTCAAAATTCCTCATCTCAAAAAATTACATGAATGGGCATGGATGAATGGTTATATTTACAACATACAATAGGTATTGAGCATGATGAGAGAGTTTACCGAACAGAGAGACATAATAAGAACTGCAAAGACACGTTTCGCAAATGTTTTTTTTTTTTTTTACTTTAAAGTGATTTCACATACAACAAGCAAAACTAAGAAAAATATTTACATCTGAAAAGTGGGCAAATAGTCGATTTTCTAAAGAGGTTGTAGGAAAGCATGTAGCAGAAGTGATATTGATGCCTTCTTTTTGAAAATATATGGTTTTTGCATTAAAAGTTGATGGTCCATTGGTGAAAGTATTGCAACTAGTCGACGGTGAAAAAAGATCTCTCATGGGTTATATTTACGAGTCAATGGACAGAGCCAAAGAAGTTATCACTGCGTCATTTGACAATAATGAAGAAAAATATCGTACCATTTTTGAATTCATTAACAAAAGTGGAATATTCAACTCCATCGACCTTTGCACACAGCCAGATATTTCTTGAATCCAGAGTGTTTTTACTCTAAACCTACATATAAAATAATACAGAAGTGATGGAGGGTTTGTACAAGTGCATATCTAGATTGGTGAGAGGTGAGGATTTACAGGACACGATCACAAATCAATTGGAAAAATACAAGAAAGCAGAAGGGATTTTTTGGTTTGCCAATGGCTATTAGACAAAGACTTCAAAATCACTTGGTAAATTCATAAATAATATATTATGCATTTTCCAGTAATAAAGTTAATCTTATATGTTTTTATGTTTCAAGTTGATTGGTAGTCTTCTTATAGTGCATCAATACCTGAATTGAAAATATTTACAATGAAAATTTGGAAACTCACATGCTCTTCTTCATGCTGTGAACGTAATTGGAGTATTTTTGAACATGTAAGTTAGATTTTCTTAAATATATATTAAAATTTATACTATGGACTTAACTTTTTTATATTAAAATTTATATTATGGACTTAACTTTTTTATTTTTTAATTTTTTTATAGATACATTCTAAGAAAAGAAATAGGCTATCTCAACAACGATTGAATAATTTGATATATATCAAATACAACAGGGCTTTAAGGAGAAGATATGATATGCAAGATAAGATTGATCCTATTCTTTGTTAAAGATAGATGATAGTAATGAATGGTTATTAGAAAAATTGGATGACAGTGATAAAGACAATGATAATGATTTTGTCTATGAAGGTGAAGATTTGCGTTGGAGTGATGTAGCACGAGCATCTAGGGTTGGTAAAAGTGCGTATGGCTTTGGATCTCGAAATGCGTCTTCTTCAAAAGGGACATCATCATCTGCATCAGCAGAAAGAAAGCAATTCGTTCAAACTAGTCTTGTAAATGAAGAAGAGATTAACCTTGATGATGAAACTGAAAAAGAAGATGCTGATGGATACAAATCAAGCAATGGAGCTGATAATGTAGATTTGGACATTGAAGATGAAGAAAATGATTGTTTTGATATTTGCTATTTCATCTATCGCATTTTCAAAGACTTTTGATTTATTTTTAGTTTTTTGAATAATCTACCACTTCATTAAAGAATATTTTGTTTATAGTCATTTGGATTTTGAAAGACATTTTCAAATACTTTTAATAGATATATTAGTCTTTTTTCATAAAGCGTGCGCTTTACGCTTTGCGCCTTGAGTCCGAAGACCCATGAGTGTTTTTTTGCGCCTTGGGCGACCCTCACATGTCTGAGCGCCTGGAAGCACTTTCGGGCCCCCTAATTCCCCTTTGAGGGTCTGGGCGCCTGGACATGTGAGGGTTGCCCATTGGTGTGCACCGAGCAGGCGGGTGTGCAGGGTGACAATATATATATATATATATATAGACTTTGATATACTTGCCACCTTATGCTGAAGAGCCATGCACACCTAGTGTAATTTTTTTTAAAGCTTAGGGTGTAGGGTATAGTATGTAGCTTTTAGGAAGTGAAAAAAAATGCACTAGATGTGCAGAGGGTGTGCAACACACACACATATATATTCCTAAAATCTATAATTATTTATTTATTTACCATATAGAAGCTCTCTGATCCCATATCTTTTTCTTTTTTAAAAAATTTATTTTATTTTTAATATTTAGGTTAATAACTTTATTGTATTTTATTTTTTAATTAATATATTTTATATTTAAAAAATACAGAAACTATATAGGCATGACACGACACAATATGGTACTGAAACCGTATTGTTCTGGTCATAAACCAAAACTCCAATTTTAAACCATGCCCATGAACAACTGTAATCTGCGAGAGATAGCAGAGAAATATTGTAACTTTGCAAAATTAAGAGGGGAGAGACAAAAAAATAGGTAACTTTGTGAAATTTAGTCAGTAGAGTTAAATTGAATTATGAACTGTGATTGAGCCTACATTTAGCATCACTTCTTTATGACAATTACTTGTGTTTCTTCCAACTTTCACAACATCGATTGAATCTGTTTCTTATGTGAACCTGTATATTTATGCTTCTGATTTGACAGAGATACCTTTTATAGGTTATATACTATTCGGTTGGCAATATGCAATATGGGGTCTATTTAATATGATTCCTTATTCACAATATTACAGGTAACAAAATGATGATTGAGGAAACAAAGCGTAGTCTTCATGATGCACTGTGTGTGGCAAGAAATCTGATCCGCAACAATTCTATTGTTTATGGTGGTGGTTCTGCTGAAATATCTTGTTCAATTGCAGTGGAAAATTCTGCAGATAAATTTCCAGGGGTTGAGCAGGTGTGAAAGTCAGAATCTCTTAGATACCATGTTAGTTATTTGAACACTGATTCTGAAATCATTCCTTTTGTTTCTTCCTTCAGTATGCTATCAGGTCCTTTGCTGAAGCTTTAGATGCTATTCCAATGGCCCTTGCCGAGAATAGTGGTCTCCCACCTATTGACACGCTTACAGCAGTTAAATCTCAGCAAGTTAAGGTAAAAATCTTCACCACTGGTTCTATGCTATTGAATGCTGGCTCAGTGGAGTTTATACTTGTTCTAACTCCTTGTTGAAGTAAAATGGTTGCGGTAGAGTAATCTTCAGTTGTGAATTTAACTTTGAGCTATGAAGTAATAACCAAAAGCCCATTTTAGTTAAACACTGGCACCATTAAAATGGCTAATTTAATCTCTGCTCGTAGTTTTCCTGTCTCTCTTTTGTTGTGAACATGTATCTGAATGAACGAGTAAAGTTCATTCTAGTAAATACGTTGCTAGTGTGATATCCCTATCAGTTTTTTTACTGTCTCCCTTTGATAAGTATTAGTATTTCTGGGTTAGGAAAAGGCAGTTATGCAGTGACTTGAAACCGTGCATTTTGGTCTTTCCCTTTATATATCATCTGTAGGGTTAACAACAGTGATCACACAATCACAAATCAGTTTCTAGACTTTTCACATGGGAAAAGCTGGTGCTGTTCTATATTTAAGCCATTTTGGTTGGGTAGGCCGACACTGCCTCATTGGTTTAATGGAATCGTACTGTTTTTTTGGCTGTTTTATTTTTTTTTCTTCCATACTAAAACTGCAAGGACTGACGCTTGCAGTTGATCAGGGCTTTATTGTGCCTATATCGATGGTGAAAAAATTCCTTTCATTTGATCTACTTAGCAAACATCTATAGTGAGATAATGAGAGATGCTGCCAGCCACTAGATTCATAGGCAGGATCCTCTGGTTCACTTTTTATGGACTACTCCCGGACCCGTTGGATCAGATCAGGAATCCATATATTAATCCCTCTTGATCTGATCCAACGGTCCACATTTTGTGAACCAGAAGTGTTCACAAAAAGTGGACCAGAGGATCCCTGCTCCTAGATTCATACCTACACGGATAGAATTAATACTGCACGCTTAAGCTTTATACTGTTTCAATATGGAATTGTGTTTTCCGATCTGAAAGTGGGTTTTAGATGCCTCCGCATTGAGTGATAGCCTGATGACTTCCAATTTCTCAGGACCTGACAATATATATATATATAAGAGGAATGGATTTTTTTATATTTTCCTTGCGATTATTTTGGTGCAAAGTAGGTTTCCTATTTATGTTTAAATTCACATCTACTAGCAAGGCTTATGCTTGATATCAAGATAAAAATTCACGTGCAACAAAGAATATCAAACTCAGTTGTTTCTTGTGGGCGTGTAAAATTTAATGCTAATATTCTGAAATTCCTGTGGTTGATGCAGGAGACGAATCCACATTTCGGTGTTGATTGCAATGATGTTGGGACAAACGACATGAAGGAGCAGAACGTATTCGAGACGCTGATTGGGAAGCAGCAGCAAATTTTGCTTGCAACTCAGGTTGTGAAAATGATTTTGAAGATTGATGACGTGATCACTCCATCTGAGTATTAATAATTCGGCGGCTAAGGTGGTCAGTGAAGGTATTTCTAGTCGAATTTCACAGACTGCTAGGTGGGAGATGTGGCGCCCAGAAATGCAATTGCTTCCCTCTAATGTTATATCTTTAGGGGTTTGAATCTGAAACAGTTGTGGTTTGTGCTTCCGTAGGCAATGTTATATTTTATGTTTGACCAAGTCAGCGTTTAGGTCGTAACTATTCTATAAGGAAATTGAGTCTGTGGCTTGCTAACACTTTCAATTAAACTGTGTCGAACAAATTTGGTTGCCAGCTGATTTGGAGCATTTAAGGATCTCAAAGTGCTTAGTAGTTTTTAATTAATTAATTTATTTAGGCTTAATTTTGCCCCTATCAGTAGTGTGCTGTTGGAATTTGATGAATTTTTCATGAGAAATGATGAGATTGGCCATTCTTATGCCACTTTCACTGCCAAGTTACACTTACAACCCATTCCACTTGAAGATAATGCCGATGAAAATTGTGCATCGGAATGTGTACATTTATTGATAGAAGCTGTGTGGCAAAAGATTATTGATCCAACAAAATCTATTTTGTTGCTCGTGCTGTTCGTCGTGAATTTGTAATTGAACTCCAAGTGATAATGAATAGCTCACTCAATCGGTTTCGATGCCCTCTAGTTGAAGCATATCCATTAGGGCTCTTTTAATTATTAGATTCCATATAAACGATATAGTTTGTGAAGGGAAGTTTTAGTGTAATGATAACATTAATGTTGTGTGATTTGATGGTTATCGATTTGATTTGTGAAAATATGCGGGCAATAGATTTTTATTAGGGTGGAAGTTTCAACATGTATGGCCTGTTAATTCACCAATATTGCGTCGACCATTTTAAGTGCTTTTTACATGATAGTAAAATAAAATATACTTGTTAATTTGATTTGGTAAAATGAATGCGTTCCAAAGAGACTCATCTTGCGGTTTGTTTCACTTAAATTCTACTCGCCATTTCTGCTCGTGTTGCTGGGTCGTGCCTAATGCACAAGCCAACCGTGTGGAAGAATTTTTATTTAAATAACTATTTGGGGGAAGGATTTTTATTTAAATTGCTACAAATTTTATATAAGAAATTAAAGTTGATAATCCGAATGCTTAATCTTTCTTTCATGATTTCTTTCTTTTGTTTTTTTTTCGCGTTTTAAAAATAAAAAAAAATCAATAATGTTCCAATGAAAAATACTTTTGGAAAATATATTTCTAAACATTTGATGAGCTTGTTTGTTATTCGTGTAGAGTGTTGCCACGATGCTCTATTCGTCGCTTTGAGATCAAGGGAAAAAAAAAATAGTAAAATGAGACTCCCAAAATGCACCCAATGCTAGTCCAATGTGTCAATTTTTCCACAAATGTTTAGAACTGAATCATCGTGGGTGAGTAAAAGATTGATTTATTTTATATGAAAATTTATTTATTTTTTAAAAAATCTCAATTATTTCAATTTGATTTATTCGATTCATCTCGATTTTAGAATTTAAAAATTGATTAAATCGACGAGGACTAAACTATCTAATAGCCGTTGCAACACTTAAAAAATATTAATTAATTTGATAATCAATTGAATTAATTAATTTTTAAATGATTCAATTTGTTTGATTTTCTTGACCGTTAGATGTCCAATTTGATTTTGATTTAATCGGTTCAATATTATTAATTCATTCCTTACCCCTAAGCATGAGTACACTATATTCATAATTATTTGCACAACCATTTGCTCAAAGCACCTTTATATTGCCATCATAAATATTCTTTTATCATTAAATGTAGGTCATTCATTGAATTCAAAACTCTGAATGGAGTTAAGTTTTCATTGTTTGACCAATTATACCAATGGATTTCAAATCCATTCCCACAAGGAAATGTTGCAAAAAAAAAAAAAAAAAAAAAAAAGTGAATAGAAAAAATAAATGGTTGAGACTTTATTATTGTGCATAGTACTTTAATCCGACATTGAAAGTTTCATGCTCTATGATTGGTTTATATTGTTTCACATGAATAAATATTGTGAATAAATACATGAGAAGAGATTCTCTTAAGTATAAATGCAGAGGGGATGTGCAGATCTAGGGCCTTGATTGTACTGAACCCAGTAGACTCCTATACGAGCATGACTTGCGTGTATCCAATATTAGAATTGTCAAAGTAAAATTTATCCAAATAAATAACCATCGTTTTGCCATTTATATTTTTGTTCAATTATGCACTAATGAAACTCACGAGAATTGAAACATTTGACGTTTCATGAGAAAGAGGTTTCTTTCTTTTTTTTGTCCATTTCAT
>JBBPFP010000118.1:4306312-4321897 GCA_037974795.1 Kaempferia galanga | reverse complement strand
GTCCACTCCTATATTATATTAAGGGAGGTAAATTAGAAGATCAACTTATAACTAGCTTCTAAGTGACTAGAGAGTGAGAGTTTTTCTCGGTGGATATGCGTTCCCAGGAATTGATTCCTGCCCCATTATTGTAAATTCGCTATTCTCTAACCAACTAAGCATCCGCGAGGATATATGAAACATATAAATGCCCGTCTATGATTAGTGGTAAGATGTAATGATGTTTAATAATCAAAACTATCAATATAAAAATTACTAAAAAAATATAATGACCTATTCTAATATTTTAAAAGGAGGAAATTAATAATAAACTTAATGAGCTATCCCAAAGGATAATATCTCAAAGGAGTTATTTAAATATGTTTATTTGAAGATTTATCAATAGTATTGATTTCGGTAGGAATGCAATACCAAAGTGACATTGACATAATAATTTATGAGTCATCTATCTAAAATATAATTTCATTTATTTCAGAAAGTTGAATTGATTTTAGATCATCTAAAATTACTTTATACTGACTTGACTATCATACTCACACCAATAACTGTTGAAGACATGAAACTAAGTCATGTTTATATTTGTACCAATGTAGGTATTCTGACTCTGAAACATTGTATGGCCATGCCAAAGTCCATCACATTATTATTAAAGATATTGAACAATAAAACCAGGATTATGATTATGAATACGACTATTATCTGTGAACCTGGAACTTGTGAAAGAATAAGAAGCGAGAATTTATGTACCTAGTTCCCAGATTGCTTTTGAAGAAGATTAGCACAAAAAGACAAGTCAAACCGCGCTTCAGGAGGATCTCCAATGCAGTCGAAGACTACATCTGCTGTGACAAAGTCTTCTTCTGCAGTATACCTATGCGCAACCATACCATTTGAATGATAGCATAAACACAACATACATTTTTTTTTATTCACATTTTTGTCGTCTTGTCAAACAATAAATTTTTGGCAATTAAATCCAACCTTAAAATTGTTGCTTAAAACCAATTTCAAATGAAACGTTGAAATATAGAGTTTGCCAAAAGAAACCGTAAGGATCAATACTATAACATAGTAAAAAAAAATAGCCTTCACATTTGGTTGCTAACATTTAGTTTAACTAAAGTTATGGATCAGATCGCCCCAATAAGTTCAAAACAAGTCGGTTTGTATACCATCCAACGTAGGAATGGTCTTACTTTTTTAGCGAACACTTAGGCTGAAGAAAGTGGTTTGGAGCTAATAAAAAGCAGGCAGTGGTGATTGTCTACTCATGGTGAGGGAAGGACAGAATAGCACAATCTTTCAAGATGACTGTGCATGTTTTTGGGTCCGAACCATGTTCGCAATTTATTATGATGGTATTTATTAATTCAAACTAATGTTGAGTATAGATAAGTGAAGAAAGCATGCAAAGATAAACATGCTTACCCGCTCTTTGTTATTATGCACTTCATACCAGCAGCTTTGGCGGCTGATAGACCAATAGCACTGTCTTCTACCACGACACAACTGAAAAGTACAGGATGATTAAGCATGATGTATGCCCAATGCAAGAGAGAAATGCTACGATTAATCTGGTAGATCATGAAACTGAGATGAACAACAGCGGAAGGAAAACATGACGGCTTAAAGTAGAGAGTTTAAAAAAAATTCGCTGAAATGTACACCAATATAGAATGGAACAGAACCATGGGCGATATTACAATGCTAGTACAATTAACCTCTTATGGCACTAGGAAACTGCAGCATAATCTAAGTTTGAGCTAGTTAGAGATCCTAAAGTTGGCACAGGAACAAGCAACCTTAAGCCATGTTTGGCAACTGAATATTTTTCTATTTTTAGTTTGTAGTTTTCAGAAAATAAAATAAATTGTGAAGTGTTGTGTTCTAGCTACAGTATGCTCTGATGCACTAATCTAATCCCTCCAATTTTAATCCAGGTGGAGGCTCTTATTCAGTGTGGTGTGGCTTGATTCCCCATCTGCCTTACCCTTTGTTTCCGGGATATGTTCTTTCCTTCTCAATTATGTAAAAAAACACTTGATCTTAGTTTTTCTATCTAGTAGAAGGGCTCGAGCTATGTTACCCATTATTTTTCCAAGATGGTGGAATGTTTTCCTTTCCCCCTTGGTCTATTGCATATTGGTGTATGCATTACTTCATGGAGAAGCCCACTATTATTCATCTTAGTCTCACTTTCCCTTTGGTCTTAATTTAGGTTGAACATATCATCGTTTGCACGTTCGATCAACAATTTACAATGTTTTTTAGTTAGGTTTTCATAGTCATGGTCTTAATCAATTTCTTCTCTTTTTTATTCACTTTTCTGGTTTAACAGGTTGCACATTTATAAGATGTACACTATGGCTTGAGGGGGAGTGCTAAGAGGTATTAGAGCTATTATGTGTGAGAATTCAGTCACTGATCCTGTCTGAAACAAACTGAGTGGTTGGAGCTGAGTAGCACGGTGCTGAGGTGTATCGCAGGTTGACCTAGCGTGGGCTATCTGGACGCGTGGCACCTCATCCTCCCTGCTCGTGCAAGCAATCACATAGATTCCAACAGACCGTTAGAGACCAAACCAGGGAAGGGGTCCCCAGCTCTGGTACTCCGACGCTCAAGCCAGTGACAGACTGAGAGAGGAAAAAACTGCAGAGGAACAGTAATGCAGATGTATTGGAAAGCGTATCCCAGTTGAAAACCAAAGACCCCATTTATAGTAGGGGTTTATGCTTGGCACGAATATTGATGCGCTACTTGCCAAGAGTAAACCGCCTCTGACGTATTACCATATTTGTACGAGTGTGTCAGAAATGGAAACTTCTGGTAAGCTTCGTACACTATGCTTCTAACAATGACAGCTGGTGTATGGTGTGTCGTAGGTGCATCACTGCTCCTGTAGATGAGCTGCTCGTCCGAGTGAGGTCCCAGACCATTCCGTCGCCTCCTGGTGGAGGACCGGTGTAATCTGGCCGGCCAGGCCCTCCGCTCAGTCGGGTAGAATGTACTTGCTGATTGAGACTTGTTCTGTTGCAGTGGCCATCCATCCGAGTGGAGCCCCAGGCCGTTTCGTCGCATCCTTGGGGAGGACCGGTCTGTAAACTGGCCGGCCGGACCCTCTGCTCTATCGGGAGAATGTTCTTATTGTTGTGGTCCTCTGGCCGAGTGGAACCTCATGCCGCTCCGTCGTATGCCCGGAGTCCTACACGTGGTTGCCACATGTCGCTACGCTAGCAGCCACGTCATGTGCCACCCGGGTGCTGTGGGGCCCTTCCAGCCTAACCGGATCGGTCACTAAAGAACTAGTGGACTATGGATGCTCTTAGACAATATAGTTTCAAATGTCAACTGAACACCTATAATTGTGTGATTTTTCTTTTTAAATACACATCACATGATCCATTGAAACTACTACTTTTCCAAAAGAGTCCCATGAGGAATAAAATAAAATAAATAATTAAGACTTTGATTCATAATTTCAAATGTATAACAGATACTATTTGCCATTAATGCGAAGGTTTAGGAAAAATGAAAATGAATTGACATTCAGTGTATCAACTGGAATTGCCACATGGAATTTTCATGTGAAGTAATACCTAGCTGGATCCACACCAAGAGTTTCTGCTGCTAACAAGTAGATGGCCTGCCAAAAATAAATCAAAAATGACTATAAATAAGAACAGAAAAAAAGGAACATAGTCATGCCTTCTAAACTAAATATTAGTTAGCTGGTGAATAAATTTTACAACCAAACAGAATTTTAAAAAACAAATAAACACGTGTATACATGTATAATAGGAAGGTATTAATACATATTCTAAATAAAATTAAGTTTTTTAGTTCCCTGTAGTTGTCGAGGACCTTAGGCTGAAATATGAAAAGAGAGATACAGTTTTCATCAAATGCTCTAGAAAATGAATATCATGTAGTCAAGTTATCATATAATGTGGGTGAATAGATTAATACACAGATATTTAGAGTATAGTTAAACTTTTTCTAATTTCAACAGTCACCACTGTATGGCCCCATTACTATGAAAGTAACGTATGAAGCTACAATTACATAGGAATTTTGTAATTTCATCATCATCACCTTCACAAGGAAAATAAGAAAAAACAAGAAACACATGTATCGGAATTGGCCATACGGATTTTATTCCATCATTAGCCTTATATATAGGCTCATATCATTAGAAATATTCCATTCATTTGGGCATCTACTTGAGTAGAGTTATCTTTTATCTTGCTTTACTTTGTACATCTCAACTCTAAATGCCGATCATATTTTAACAAGTATTATCTTTATCTTATTTTTTCTTATTCTATCATTTGTGGATCTGTAAAGTTACACTTATTTGCTCACTATGGTAACATCTCTATTTAATTTCTTTTGCATATACATCTAGACATCCTCATCTTTGCAAAATTAATTTTATTTACGTATTTGGCAGCATTTCTATGTTATTTCTTCTGCATGCATCTAAACATCCTCATCTCTGCAAAATTAATTTTATCTACATATTTCTTCTTCACTATCCAACCCTTTCACCATAAGCATGGTCAATTTCTTATTCCAATTCCTAAAGTGCACACACCTATCATACCACATGACAAGCCTGTCTATTTCAACAACTCCTTTATCCTATGAACAATACTACCATCATTCCCTCTTTTTGGTTGGAGGATATTTTTCCCACAAGGCTTAACTATTCTTTCATTTATTTTTTTTTAAAGGGAAACAAATGATAGGAAAACAATGTTTCAATTGCTTGCAGGAAACAAATCACTAAAGAGGCATTAGAATATTGCCATATTTTTCAATTTCCGCATACAGCAAAGTTGACATGCAAACACAGTGAAACTACAAAAGGTTAGGATGATAATCAGATCTAAACTTGTCAACCAAATAAATATATCTCTATCAAGTTAAAGCAAATTATTGCTAATCAGAAAACAAAGGATTTTCAGAACAAGATGCCCAATAAAGAGATGATGGAAGTTCTATAGTATACAGGAGAAGAAACAACACACCGGATCAGGCTTTTTGCGGGGAACTACATCTCCAGCAAATATTGTTATCTTATTTGCTCGGTCAGGGCCTAACAAGAATGAAACTATTGCTGAAACCTGCATTACTCACCCATGTAAAGTTGTTAAAAAGTTTGAAACTTACACCATAGAACTTAACTTCAAAAAATATGAAATCTTTCCTTGAAAATCTAATGTGATATCAAGATTATCAGACAGAACAAGCTTAGTGCAGTTCTCTCAGTTTCTAAATAGATCAAAAGCAAAGAACGTACATATGCCATGATAATAAAATCTAACATGAAATTGAGTGTGGATAATCACAAGTGATAATTTTTTTTAAACGAGTAAGGATAAACATTGTTTACCCCAAATACATTAAACTAGCATAAACTCCAAGTACATGTTAATCAAGCACTGGACAATTTTCTAAAAGTCAAAAAGAGATAGAAAACTAAACACTAAGGCCCCAATTTTTTCTGGAAAAATAAATTATTTTCTACTGGTTGAATGTATTATGAAAATCTAATGAAGAATATTTTCATGTGATTATTGCGTACGTAGGAAAATATTTTTCCCTTCTCACAATTGGGCTAATCAAGTAGGTTGGTCCAGCTGATCTGCCTGCATGAATGAGGGTGAAGGTTGAAATAGAGAGATATTTATTGACAAAGTGAAGGGCTTGTGGATAAGAATACAAATGACTTCTTTCCTAAAGAAAATCATTTTTTTCTTTAAAATATGTTTCACTTTTTCTGTTATTTTTTTGTTACCATGATTTACTATTGCATCTTGAAAAATCTGGTTTCCATGAAACAAAAGGAGTCTAAGCAGAACTGGTCAACATTGAACGGTAATATGATACCGTACAATGGCAAAACTGCTTAATAGCCTAAAAACTTGACTAGGGTTAAACCCGACCACTCCAGGATATAATAAAGATCCCATTAAACTTTATTGTTTCTTGCTCACCAAATTGGTATAGCTAAGCTAGATACAAGTGTTAGAAAGATAAAAGTATATCTAGTCAGTAACCACCTCAGCAAGGCAACTATCAACACTAATTAATCCTATCCAAGAAGAGCAACAGTAAGAAAGAATTAGTCTAACCCAACCTAGCAAGCCTACAATGAAAGAACAAGTAACCATTTTGTCTACACCACAGTAGAAGATGGAGAGCATAGGTCATAAAGAGGGTCCACCTCCAACAATTTTTTTCTTTGTAGCAAACTCTTGTATTATTAAGTTTATTATGAATCATCATTCATCCAAGTGAAAATGCAAATGTGGTAGGAGCATAGGAAAACCAACTCAAGAGATGAAGCACATCCAATTTCAACTCTGAAATCAATTACAAAATAAGTAGAGCCAACAGAAAAGGAGCAGGCACATTAGGAATCTGAAGAGCCATAGAATGAAGCAATAAAGAATTAGTCCAACTTGAAGCCCACAATGGAAGAAGAACGAGTAGCCATTTCGTCTACCACAGTAATAGATTGAGAGCATAAGCCATAAAGAGGGTCCTTCTCCAACAATATTTTTCATTGCAACAAACTCTTGTATTGTTGAGTTTACTATGAATCATCAACCATCAACCAAGACAAGATGCAAACTTTGGTAGGAGCATAAGATGACCAAATCAAGGGATGAAGCACATCTAAGTTACCTCTGAAATCAGTTACAAAATAAGTAGAACCAACAGAACAGGAGCCACAGTGGTAGAGCAGGCACATTCGGAATCTGAAGAACATGAAATGAAGCTGATGGATATTGGCTCGATTAACTTAGGATAATAAGAAAGTCCAAGGAGGAAGATGGATAATGAGAGAATTTTAATGGTCATTGACTTCATACCATAACTGTTTAAGGGATTTGAGAAATAATTGAGTGCAATAAAAATTGTACAATCACTTTACATCAGTTATTTCAAAAGGTGACTCCATGATTCTTTGAAATAGACTATGTGATACTCAAGGCAAAAAAATCTTGCACACATATGCGAGCCATGCCACAGTTTCCAGCTATAATCGGAACAATAATATTTTGGTGTTGTATAGTGTCATACCGATATACTTTCAGTTTTTTTAGTTTCAAAAAAAAAAAAAAATTATACACTAAATAAACCATGGATTGGGATGCGGACTTGTGTTGCTCGAAACGGATAGTTTTTACCATTCCATAATAGGTCCAACACCAATATCGATTCGACACCAGCACTAGTGGAGCCATGAGGCGGAAGAGGCCTCGTGAAGGCCTTCGCAAGGTCGTTGCAATCTCGTGGGGGCCTCTCTTGGCCAAGTCCTTTTTTTTAATTGATGTCACGATGATGTTCTTTCAGGTTTAGATTTTATTTTATTTTATTATCATTTTAGGATATTTATAGAGTTTAGGATTTAGGGTAGTTAATTATTTCCCTCTTCCATTTTTAAATATTTTTTATCAATTAATTCTTTTTCTTTTGATAATTTCTTTCTCTCTTTCGTCCATATCTCTTCGTCCTTCATTCGTTTACAAATAAACAACAAAGACTAAGGGTTGTTACATAGACTAAGGAAAAAAATCTCTTTAAGGATGAAGGTGGAAAGGAATTATTATAAAAAGTATTTATAACAATCAAATACATTATAAAAAATATTTTTTGGCTAATATATTTTATATTTAAAAAAGCATCGAAACCATATCGGCATAGCATGATAAGGTGCTAAAATCATATAGTTTTGGTCATAATCCAAAACTCCAACACGACTCAAAATTTTACATTTTAAAATAAACAATTTCTATTAATGTTTGAGAGCAATAGATCCTTATTATTGAGTTTATACTTCAAATGTTGAGTGTTGAACTCATGTTTAAGCACTATCTGTGAGATAATTGGTGTCAGCCCCGACCCTTCGACTCAGGAGGCCTAAGACGAAACAATAAAATGAGGGTAAATGAAAAAAAGGAAATTGCAACTTAAAAGGGTAACAAAAAAAAGACAATGCCATTAGTGCAAATAAGGAAAAAAAAGTTCTGAAATCTGAATTTGGGCCCAACTATCCAAGGCCCCAAATATATGACTATAATATAGAACACTAAAAAAATAAATTTTTTTGGGCCCCCCACCAGGGCCAGATCTGATTGGTGTATGTTGAATTTTGTAGCAATTATCATCAAAATACAAATTAAAAACATACATCTTTCTTATTATTATACATAATCAGATACAAGAAAGTTCAAGTGTTAATCACTTGAAGTTTGATTGTAGAGATTATGATTCAACTGCTTCCTTGAACTGTTCTACTACTATTTCAAATCCGTGAACTTGCACCTAAAATGGTCATGAAGATTAATATCCAGATATTCAATATATCCAAATTGTCACAAGTTGAGTTACACGATGATGAGCATTGCTTATGTTATATTTATTTGGACATTTCAAATTAAATTATTGATGTAATTTTTGCATTTCGAGATATTAAAAAATGTTAGGTTGAAAATATTGAACCATGTCAAAGGTTTGGATTATAACTGGAATGGTATAATTACAGTCCCATATTGTATTGTGTTAATAAAGTTTCAATACTTAAATTATTAATGATTAACATGATTTAGTTTATTTAGTATAAGGTGTAATCTTAATTATTTTATTGTAATTGATTATTTACTTAGCAATTAATTAGATTGCTAAAAATTGATAACTTAATTTTTAATTGATTACTTAAATTTGTTGATAAATTTGAATGCATGAATCCTTATAGTTAAAAATGCTTGTAACTAATTAAGTTTTAATTTTTAGCTTTAGTCACTTGTTAAAAAAAATAGTTCTCTCATTCGATAATGATTTACACGTGTAATCTAGTAGAATGTTTGAATAAGCAATGAGAAAATAATGCATTCCCTGATCCTCTATAAACTAAGACATGTTTTGCTTTTAGATTTTGCAATGTTAGAACAATTCAAGATTTAATCAAGAATGTAAAATATTACAGAGAGATTCAAGCTTGTTTAGATTCTGGAAATGTAAAATATTATATTTTGAGTTTTAATTACATTTTATATTTATAGTTATTTAATTTGATAAACATAAAATTTATAAAAAATGAATAATATAAAACTTGACTCTAACTCAACTCAATGAAATTTGAAATTTTTTTACAACTTCAAATTCATATGATATTCTAATGAAATGAATTAAACAGAATAATAAATAAATAAATATTTATTTAACTTATCAAATAAATTTTCTTTTAATTAAAGTGTGGTGCCCCAAACCCTAATTGCTCTTCGACACCTGAAAGCCAAGAGAAGACATAGAGGAGTGAAAGAAGTTTGACATGATCATGTTGAACCCTAGTTTTCTCATCGCATGCTCACATAAACATCATGAAAGTCAAAACATAGAAAAGAATAATAAACAAAGTTAGTTACCAAATTGTATCATACTTAACATGTTGCATTTTAAACTAAACCGAACCAATATTTGAGTTTTGGGCGTTGAATGGAAGTTAATTTTGGGTTGGGTAGAACTCATCGGGTAGACATGGTAACTAAGGTTAGATGGATTAAATATAGGTTTGATTTAGGCGTATTTAGTCTATATATAGGATAGTCTGGTTCTCTAGCATTCAATTAGATTAGGGGTCTGTAGGTAGAGTATTAAAATTTGCTCAAATTCAACCAACATGACTCAATACTTCAATTCCTGTTGTCAGCTAAATTTGGTTAAATAATACAAATGAAAACACATTCCCTATTGTATAGTGAGCAGATGATGGCTTTGACCCATCGACATGCTGGCTATATAACCTATATATATAATTCTTGGATATAAGTATTCACTGTTTGGATTTTTTAAAAAATGTTTCCTTGATATACTTAATTTTATTTTAGCCTTATATAAGTTTTCAATAATTGGAAACTTGAGATTGTTAGGTAAACGCAAACAAACATATTTCTCTTTTTCAAAAACATTAATGCAGCACGGATGAGTTTAGTGAAGTACACAATATGTCACTTCGCTAATATTACAAGGAGGAGGTGTATATCATACAGATGCATCAAATCTTGCAACATCCTTCATAGATCAACCCCATATATATTTTCACACCCAAATTAAATAACTATCCCAATCATATGATAGTAAGGTCGGACACTCTTGCCGAAAATAGAAGGGAAGTATTCTGAATTGATATTACAGATCAAATCAGATGAGTTATAATCTCAGGTTGTCAAGCAGGGAAGGAAGAGTTGTTTGGGATAACTGAGCTTGAGTTGCCTTGTATGCCCGACCACCGAGTACCGAGTCCGAATGCAACCTTCCTACTCTGAGTGCAGACTCCCGACTGTCGAGTCCAAGTGCAAACTCCCGACTGCCGAGTCCAAGTATAGACTTTCGACTCCGAGTGTCGAGGCCAAGTGCAGACTTCCAACTCTCGACTCCTAGTGCAGACTTTTGACTGTTGAGTGGAAGAAAGAGTTGTCGAGGCCTATGTGATGCAGTTTTCTTAAAACAGATTTGCCACACCTTCGACTGTGCTTCGAGGTTGTTATGGGTCGTCTGTTTCTAGGTGGAAATTACGAATCTCCATTGAGCATTAGTGGTCGCAGCGAACTGAGATGTACCCCAAGGCTATCACGAATGGATCTACCGGGGGATGCACGGCAAAGAGAGAAAATCGGCAAGGGAACGAAGGTAGACAAAGATCACTTTCCTTACACTATAGCTTTCTCTTGTGTGTTCTTTGCTCAAGATTTCACCTCCTTATATAGGAGCGCTCACCCCTTGCTACGTTGAATGGCCAAGTAATGGCTATTCAATGCCAAGGTCAAATGACAGCCACCAACCATTAATGGTTGGCTATTAGAGGCCGGGAGGTTACAGAATCTTCATTAACTTCCAATTAATGCTTCCGTTACCACATTTGAGAACTAGCAAAAAATGATTCATGTGGAAAAATGTTAGTTATTCCACTTGGGTAAATTTTGCCTTGATTAGTCTGGCATTCGACACGCGCAGGTCGTGCTTGTACATGAGTCACCTTGGTTTAGTTCAATCTGGGCTAGATTTGCACCTCCTGCACACCCACACGTGAGAGAAAGTCTCTCCCCATGCAATTGTTCACATTATACATACATGTGAAACAATATAAACCAACAAACTAACATTGAAACTTCTAATATGAGACTAAAGTTCCCATGCACAATGGAGCTCTTTCCATCCACTTCTTGATTTCCATTCACAATTCCAACAATCTCCAACATGAATAGAAATAGGGTATGTGATAACATTCAATAGTTGAGTCTGGTATATGACTAGTAAATTTTATCCTTTGAACCTTCCCTTGTGAAGTTCTATTTGCTTACTATAGACATAATGTCCTTGAACTATTCTGCTATGTAAGCATTGGCATATCTCATCCAGGACTCTCCCTTATACAACTCAGTTCTCATGAGTGTGTTCATTCTTGGTCATGAATAGGACTCTCCCTTATACAACTCAGTTCTCATGAGTGTGTTCATTCTTGGCCATTAACACACATGGTTTTGTGAAAAGTTCTAAGAATTGTGCCTCCAATTCTCTTCGAAGTGACCCCACTTCTTCTCACATAGGTGATCTATTATGGGTATTTTACATTACTCTACTGGATCATTAAAAATCATGTGCTTAACTTTCATCCTTCGCTGATCTATTGGGTCATTCCCCACAGTGAGAAACTTTGTTTATACAATTAGGTTGCCCCATTGAATCTAGTTCTTGGGATCTCCCAGCTGTATAGGTTGGATTTCCTCTACACCCATATTTGTCATCGACATCAAGCTTATCCCTCACGATGAACTTACAATTAACTCTCTATTTAACTCCTGTTAAACAATGATAACTCCCGTTAAAAGTAGTTGTCTAACGGTATTATGTGTAGACTTACCATTATATAGATGGCTCTGTGCCCAGCCAATTGCCAATTGACTATCATAATATATGCAAATTGTCGGTACAGGTTTTGGCTATCTAAGAATATCTTCTAAGAATTGTCATAGCCATTCAACCTCTTCACCACATTTGTCATGAGCTACAAACTCAAATTCCATTGTGGATTTGGTTATTATAATTTTCTTAGAAATGGTTGCACCTCCCAAATTGAATACATATCCACTCGTAGTCTTAGAGCCTTCTATATCAGATATTCAACTCGCATCGTTGTATCCTTCGAACATAATATGATATCTCGTATAGTGCAGTCCATATTCATGACTACCCCTCAAGTACTTCAGTACTCTTGTTATACCTTTCCAATGTTCAACACAAGATTACTTGTGTATTTACTTAGTTTACCTACTGTGTAGGCTAAATTTGGTCATGTACAACTCATCAGTTACATCAAACTTACAATCACACAAGAGTACTGTATCTAACAGATACTTTCTTCTCGATTCTTCGATAGATGTTGACTCAAATCTATCAGAATCTGTGCTAATGTAGTATTACCCTCGGTGAATTTCTTAATAATCTTGTCCATGTAATGGGACTGACTAAGAACAAGTCCCTTTGTTATTCTAATAATTTTAATTCCTAGAATCACATCAGCTAGACCCATATCTTTCATGTCAAATCTTGAGTTCAACATATCTTTAGTAGATTTGATTACCTTATCATTACTCCCAATAATAAGTATGTCATATACATATAGACACAAGATAACATAGACTTTCATGTAGACATATTTATCACATTCATTGATTTTGAATCAACATTCCTTCATGGCATTATCAAATTTCTAATATTATTGCTTTGGTTCTTGTTTCAAACCGTATATCGACTTCCCCAATCTAAGACCTTGTTTTCTTGCCCTGGCACAGAAAACTCAAAGATTGCTCTATGTAGATTTACTCTTCTAAATCCCAGATTCCATAGAGCGGTGATAGTCAACAAATACTCTAATGGAAGTTATTCTCGACACAGAAGAATACGTACCAAAAAAATCAAATTTTTCTCAATGTCGATATCCTTTGATTACTAATCTGTACTTATCAATTGTGACATCTCTTCTTGAAGATCCACTTGAAACCTAGTGGTTTACTTCCATGAGGAAGATCCACAAGTTTCTAAGTGTGACTTTGCAAGATAGATTTTATCTCAGATGTAATTGCCTCTTTCCATCAAAAAAGTTTATTGTTTCTAGTAGCTTTGGGGCTTAGGTTTAAGGTCTAGGGTTTAGAGTTTAGGGCTTACTTTCCAATATGAAAGTAATAAAATATGTTTTGTAGGATATTTCCACCGAACTCTTTTACTTCGTGTAAGTTCAACCTTAATAGGTTTATCATCATCTTCTTCTTGTGTTTTATATGCCCGTTTTGAGGAGCTAGTTTCCTCTCGGGTCTTATAATGAAACACATGCTCGAAGAACTTTCTCAATTCTATTATCGAGTTCTTGTGTATATCCGATATTTGTGACTTGTACACAAAAATTCGATACACGTTATGTGCATATTTAATAAATATACAATCAACAATTTTTGGTCTTATCTTAATCTTTTTGAATCAGGCACTAAAATTTTTGCTAAACACCCTATGTTCGCAAATATTTGTAGGCGGTTGTCTTCCATTCCACAATTCATAAGGGCTCTCATCTAATTTCTTTCAAAGTAAATTATTTAAAAGATAATTTATTGTTAACATAGCTTTACCCCACATGAATTTTGTTAGTCCAGAACTTAATAGAAGAGCATTCATCATCTCCTTTAGAGTGTAATTCGTTCGATCAACTATCACATTTTATTAAGGAGTATAAGGAGGAGTTGTTTCATGTCTTCTCCCATGTTCAACACACAATTCAGCAAACAGTGATACATGTTCACCATCTTAGTCACTTCGAACCGCCTTAATCTTTTTATTTAGTTGGTTTTCAACTTCATTCTTATAGAGTATAAATTTCTATACAATTTCATTCTTACTTTTGAGAAGATATATATAACAGTATTTTGTGTTATCATCTACTAAAGTTATGAAGTATTTATTCCCACCACGTCAGTGTGAATTAGGTCGAGTGGTTCGTTACTTCTTTCAACATGTTGACATGATGACCTTGTCATTTTCGCTTAAATACAAATGTCACACTTGTGTTTCGGGTCAAAGTGGAATATTGATATGCTTTGAATATTAATTAATCTGAGCAATACATCGCAATTAACATGTCTTAGTCTACCATGCCACAAACTCGAAGACTCAAGCATATAAATGGAAGAGTTTGCAATTTAATTAACTTTAGGTGTAATCGTCATTACACTGAGTTTGAATAGCCGTCGATTACGTAACTTTTTCCCAAAACACTCCATTTTTAGATAGAACAACTCTGTTCGACTCAAAAATAATATGAAAATCATGCTTGATTAACAATGATCCACAGACTCTTTTGAATCTCCAGAACATACAACTTATTCTTGAGAGTCAACTCCTCACTCGAGGTTAGCTTCAACACCACTTTTCCTTGGCCCGTGATGTCCGAGGTTGCTGAGTTCTCCATAAATAGTATTTCTCCATTTTGATATTCTCAAAATTATGGAGCAGCTCCTTGTTGCAACATATATGCCTGGTGGCCGGTATTGACCCACCATTGCCGCAGGTTTGAACCCACCAAGTTTAGTTTAGAGACCATAGCGTAGATGTCGTCCATTTCTAGTCCCTTGTTCAGGTTGGCCTCCTATTTATTCTTCGACTTTTTGCACTCCGAAGATTTGTGATCGACTCGGCCATAGTTAAAGCACTTCCCATTGAATTTCTTGCTTATGCCTCCTTTGGGTCCCATCTTGGAAGTTTTGAGGTTCTTTTGTTTCGAGTTTTGACTGTGTTTAACCACATTGGCTTTAACAGTAGCCTGAGAGAATAGCTTTCTCTCTGAACTTTTGTTGTCTTCTTCAATGTGAAATCTAACAATGAGTTCCTTCACATTTATCCCCTTCCGTTTGTGCTTTAGGTAGTTATTGAAGTCCTCCTAGCCTAGAAGCATCTTCTCAATGATTATTGCCACCTGGAAGGTTTCACTTAGAGCCATACCTTCCAAGTGTCATATAAGATTACTTAAAACTCCTGGACTTGACTAATCACCATCTTGGAGTTAATCATCTTGTAGTTAAAGAATCGGCTCACGATGAACTTCTTAACCCCTACATCCTCCATCTTGTACTTCTTGTACAAGGATTCCCATAACTCCTTAGCTGTTTTCTTCGTGCTATATATTGTGTACAGCAAGTCAGAAAGGCAGTTGAGGATTTAGTTTTGGCAAAGGAACTAGAATGAGTCCATGCCTCGAATGCATTGATGGTCTGTGCTTCATCATCCTCAACACCCTTGGGAGGGTCCTCAACCAAAAACCGAGCTAGATTGAGCATGATCAAGTAGAAGAGCATCTTCTACTCTATCTCTTAAAGTTCAACCCAATGAACTTCTCTGGCCTTTCTCCATGGTTGATTGACACAGTTTCAATCAGGGTGGAGGGGGCTTTCATGTGTTGAGTCTATTGCACCCTAACATTTTGTTCTGTGGTCATCTCAACAGAACTAAAATCTGTTTCAAGATTGTTGG
>JBBPFP010000118.1:4288978-4301679 GCA_037974795.1 Kaempferia galanga | reverse complement strand
AACGAAACAATAGTTAGTACGTTCCTTTCCTAAAGTAGCGCATTCCTAGATACCTTACCTTACACAGTTCTTTTATTGTTCGTTCGGTCGAAATCGTTACTGACTTGAGCGTCGGAGTACCAAACAAGAGGACCCTGTCCTTTGTTTGGCGACTAACGCTCCGTTGGTCTGTGCGAGTGTTTTCAGGCGGCGGACGAACGAACGGACACACGTGACCCTCGACCGCTCCAACATCGCCTCCAGCTCAGCTCCAACTCGCCGGCCCCCAGCTCGCTCCTTGTCGTGCCAGCTCTGTCGCTCTCTCAGCATAACAACTCAGTCGTGCGCCCAGTTGTCCATTCGCCCGGGTTCAAGTAGGATCAATACCCCTTGGAATTTTAGCAATGATGCCAAAGAATATGCAAACAACATCAAGAAAATAAATCAGCAAATTTGTAATACCTACTTATTCAAATAGAGGGCCTAGTTGTAAATTGTGGAACAAGACATTTTTTAGTATCTTTTCATTAATCTCCTAAAACCATTTTTTTCCAAACTATGTTTGTTTTCCTCCTAAGGACTACTTATGCCTTCAACAACTCGAGCATCCTTCACTCACGTCATCCACGTGAGATCTAACCCTGTGATCTTATCATCCTCCTCTCACATCATTATCCTCTCTCATAGGAACCAAGGTTCATGATACTGAGTCGCGCCAATCAACACGAGTAATTTCACCCATTGACCGACATCAAAATCATTTGTGCACTGGCATTGGGTGGAGCCACAAGGTAGAAATGGCCTCGCGAAGGCCTTTGCGAGATTATGAGGTCATCTTTTTTATAAAAAAATTATTGTCTTTCTTCTTTTCCCTCTATTTTCATCTTTTTAAGATCTTTATAAGGTTTAGGGTAGTTGTTTTTTCCCCTCTTTCATTTTTTTTTGATAATTAATTCCTTTCCCTCCATCTTTTATCCGTTTCTTGCCCTCCTTACAAAATAAACAACAAACACCAAGAATTATTACAAAGATGGAAAAAAACCCACTTTAAAGATGAAGGTCAAGAAGAATTATTAGAAAAAACATCTATAACAATAAAATACTAATAAAAATATTTTTTTTAATTAATATAATTTATATTTAAAAAAAAATTGAAATCGTATTGGTACGACATGATACTATACCAAAACTGTATCATAGCCCACTCCCTCCCTTGCATAATCCAAATGTTGTAACTTCACTGCCCTACAAAAATCAATTAGCAACAACTTGACATTTTCCCTATAACCTTATTTAAACCATTAAGTATGACTTCCCCAACTTCATTACTCGATACCACTCAAACATTTACTCAACTTGAATTGCTCCTCTACCGATAACAATTGGCCTCTCTTCTAGTCTTCCATGGAGGTTTTCCATATGTTGATCAAGCTTCCCTTTCTACTGATCCACAGGAACACAACAACATTCTCTCTTGATCATAGTGAATGGCCCTTGTTTGGAACTTTTGTAAACAAGCCAATTTCCGTCTTTGATAAACTCAAAGCATTGGCTGTGATCTAATTTAGGCATTGAGTTTCGCCTGGTTGGTATCATGGAAAGCCATGGGTTATTTGTTAGCACCCCTTATCTGTTTTTGCAAGATGTCCTAACCCTTTTGAGCTCTTAGGTTAGGGTAGTGACAGTAGAATGAACTTCAGCTGCATGTGAAACGAATTTCATCCACTTATCCATATATTTGTAGTGGACAAGAGGTCTTGATTTTTCATTAGGTTGATACTTTACCACCCTAATCCCCTAAACGCCTTGATGTATTTAATTAAGGGAGCAACATTATTGGATTTTATTGACTACAATCATCAATTGTGATTATTGTTTTAGTATCTATGATCTCAGTCATTGAGGTAGGATAGTCCCCTTGCTTGTATGGTAAATTCATTACGTTATGGGGTTAATCCAATAATGTATGGGCACGTGTGATTTTGGTATGGATAGAATTGGTATTGGAGACTCCATTATTATTTTATATAAAAAATATATATCTAATTTCTTGTGTGTATCTGTGTTGTGGGGATAATAAAAAATGAGAAGAGAAGTTTTGCATCCTAATCTTAGGAGAAAAGTTGTGAGTATTTATGACGTAGAAAACCATGCCTCAATTTGGAGTCAAACATCACCACCAAAAGTTAGTTGAATACTAACATACTAATATTTCAGTCATTTCTCATTTAACGTCTTTCTTTTATTATCAAGTTACCTTTATATATGTGGTTGGACTCTTTATGTTTATGTGCATGCTATGTTACCTTTGCCATGCTTAAATGTTTCATGTTACAATGTTCATTTTATTGGAGAATGCTCTCTTACTCTTTGTTATATAAAATATGCCAATACATGTATAGAATAAAGATAGAATACCACCTAAAGATATGGTGTGGTAGTATTTTTATATTAAATGTAATAAATTATAACATGTTAAGGAACCACTTGTGCAGCCTTATGGCCGTAAGGATGGATCAAGGATAATTGGGTGGTTAGATACAATTATCACATGATATCTCATGATGAGGACTCATGACAATTGGGCATAATCAACATTAATAGAAAAGTTGAGACTCTAGAGTATCAACTTTACGTTGATACAACTTCGGGTTGAGAGAGTTTTCCTAGGCATACTGGTTGATGTAACCAGTATAGTCAATAAGGATATTTAAGTCAGCCCTCTTAGGTGCAGAGGAGTGTCACTCTGTGATTGACAATTATGATTGAAGTTCTCATTATATTTCATGTTAGAGTTTGTAGCATATGCATAGTCTTTCTTTTACACTGTCAAAGTTGTATTTTGTTAGACCTGGTTGGTTCTCCTACTAGTTTTTGCTCACAAGTCTCCTTTCATTTTATCTTTAGAATGGCCAATGGCTACGAGAGGTATTAAGTCATTGCATCTACTGAGCTTATGAGATGCAGCCACCATTGTTTTCAGTGTTCATGTGTTTTTGAAAGCTATTCGTTTAGCTTACGTTATGTTTCAACACTTTTCTTTTATGTTTGATAATGATGCATTGCATTATTTATTTAAAATAAATCATTCTTCCTTATCATTGTAATGTTCTTATATTCCTATAAGTACATTATGCGGTGTTCCTGGCCATGTTGATGTTGTCTAACTTTCTATCACCAACATGGCCAATGTCAACTATGGGAAAGGGCTTACTTAGGCCATGACAAAGTTTGTGAATTCATCCTCAAGCAAAATAAAAAAGTATAAAGATGTCGCCAGCAAACACCACGAGCCCGAAACTTTTAAAGGAGACTTAGTATGGATTCATCTCCACAATAACTCTTGAGGTTGTTTTGGCAAAATCGAGCCTCGAGCATATGCCCATCCAAAATCCTCCGAACAATTGGTAAAAAGATGTTAAGATTGAACTTCCCGAAGAATATGATGTTTTGTATTACTTTAATGTTGCGGATCTTATGCCTTATCATAGAAAGATAAAAGATTCAAACTTGAGGATGAGTTTTTTTCAACCAACAAGAATGATGCAAGAGCTATCAATGTGACTTTTCAACTTTTTGATCTCTAATATTAGGCCCTTTCGATCATATCAAACTTCTATCTCCGATCTATCCCATCCTAAAGTTTGGAATAACAATCAAAACAACTTAAAAACATACCAAGGCTACATCATGATAAGTCAAACAGTGGAAATAATTACTATGGGAACGCAAAGATGAAAGCATGATTATTGTAGAACTCGGAAATCTTTTACTTGTTTTAGGAGGATTTTTATTAAAGTAGCATAGATACTTGAGTTAGATGAATACAAGTTTTGTTAAGGTCATCAAATCTTTGATTTGCTCCCTAAGCTTGTAAGTTTGCATAAGTGTCATTGTAGATGTTTTGAAGGATAGTTTTTAGATAAATGAATAAGGTGGATTCTTTCCAACTCATCTCACTCTTTTAAAGGTCTATTCCTTCATAGTTTCCCTCTCTCTTTTCTTGGTAGATTCCTTTTAAGAAGAAAGCTTTTCCTTGGTATGGTTGGCCTATCAAGTGTCTATGGAGTGTATCACGTTGGATCGATGTGAGTTAGTATGCAACACAATATATCAAATGCAAACATAAACACAAGCAATATAAATACTAGCCTTACGTGATTCAGAACCCTAGTTTCTACTCTGCAGCCTATGACTCTATCTTTTCTCCTTCTCAAAGACCTTCTAAAAGTGAAAAACCTCTTACAATCTGAGCTTACAAACAACAACAAATACTAAGACAAGTAATGACAATAACAATAAACAAACAATACAAGATGGAGCTCTTCTTCTGGCTTGCTTTCATTGGTTATCTGTTTTTCATCGTATTCAATGATATCATGATTGCTTTATCCTTCTATCCACTAACAGATAGCTGAGTCGAATACACTTGCATCTAGTCAATTGCTTGGCTCCCCAATAGATATTTGAGTCGGCTGATCTTCCATCCAGTTAATTGACCTACAGTAGTTCATAGACCATCTAATGTCTCTCGTCAATCTTTGTTATATATTAATGATCTTTTTTCGCTTTTTTTACTATGCCATCAGTCTTATCAGTCAACTCGTATTGGCTTAGTCGACCGCCTAGTCGACTAAGACACGAACATAAATGTAAACATTCACCAACCAACTAGCCTGAGCTAAGTTTTTGAGTAAGTCAAATATACATAAAACCCGCTAAAGTATTGGTCACTCATAGACTCTCATGTCATTTAGAATTTCCAACTAAGAGACCACACCCCCTTGGACTTTCTTATCAAGACCTTGCCTTCAAGACTTCCCATGCCAAAAGACCATATTTCTAGCACTTCCTCAATCTGCCTAGTATCGATCAACCTTGATCCACCAGAAGTTCCATTTGCGAAGAGGACTAGCCTTTGAGACTTCATCATTTACCCAATGTTAGCCAACCATGACCAACTAAGAATTCCACTTGCCAAGATGCCTAGCCTCTGAGATTTCATCATTTGTCTACTGTTAGTCAACCTTAACTCATTAGGACTACTATTTGCTCAACCTTAGGTCCACCTTGATCCGCTAGGACTTTTCATTATCAATACTTGTATTGTACTTTCTTCATTGCCAACACCTATTGTACTACATCCACTGTCAACACCTATTGGACCTTTCCATTATTGACACCTGTTGGACCCATCGAAACATACGTTTTGTCAATACTTGTTGGACTTTTCCTTTTCCAACACTTGTGAGATTTTATCCATTGCGAACACCTGTTGGACATTTCCACTGCCAACACCTATTATTGTCAAGTATCTAATCAGTCTTGATTTACTTGACAAGCCATATAAACTTAACACCTTATCTTAACTTAATCATTTGAGTGAAACATATCTTTAACCAAGCATAGAACTAAGCATTGAAATACCTTAGTCTAACAAGACCGAGATTGAGCATGTACAACATCATAGCGCTGATTACTATCTTCTTGATTACTTATCTACTTCTCCATCTAATGCCACATATTGTCTTCATGCAAGTCCTTGTGATTTTGCATTTGGTGTATCTTCCATATCTTCAACATCTTATGTTGCTTTGTTGTTTCATTGTGGGATGGAATCTAGAGCAACTTAGAAAAATAGTGTCAAAGCGAATAAAAGGTCTTAACATAACTCAAAAAATAACTAAAGAAGTACACTGTGGTCTAGCATTCATCTAGGCCAACAAACTCTATGATAATGATGAAATTTATGGTTATGTGTTGAAAGATATAGTTGTTTGTCTCTTTAAAGATTGCCCAAATCCTCTAAAACAAAGTGGGTGACATCGCCATTAAGGGTTGATTCTGTAGGTCCCTTGAGGCCGGCTAGAGAGGGGTGAATACCCCTACAATTAGAAACATGACTTTCTTTTTAGCAAAGACAAAAACAGGTTAAGTAGTTAGAAATAAAATAGACATAAATTAAAGAAGAGGCAGAATTTACTTGGTTTGCAACATGGGAAGTTGCTAATCCCAAACAAGATAAACTCACTAAAAGTACTCCTTCGGTGAAGGCAAAGTAGCCTCTTACGAACGTTGAAAGTTCAGAAAAACAACTACAGAATGAAGAAGTGAAAGTACAGAGTTCATGAATCATTATTGTTTTAAACTCTAGGACCAGGGCTCTATTTATAATCTATGGTCAAGTTTATCCGTTGCTGACGTGGTGGTCTCTGGGCGCCTCAAGGGGTGCACCTTATCTGCTTCGTAACGAGTCTTCAACAGTTTGAAGATCACTTTTTATCCTCACTCAGGCGCCTCGACTAGAGACCCATAATCTATCCACTCTGCAACGTCTCATCAAGGTCCTCTAGCTGGCCCAAGCTTGTCCGGGCGCCTCGAGGTCCAAGTGTCGGGACAAGTCAAATTCGTGTTGACTTGTCCAATTGTTGTTCCGATCGCTTGGGTGATTCTTCGGCCATCCGGAGTTGGGAGTTGGAAAGGTTGTTCGGTCTACTAAAGATTTTTTGTCATCTACGATCGCAAAGTCGTACTAGAACAGTAGTTATGCCAACCTAAACTTATCTATTTGGAATTAAAACAATAAGTTCACCCAATGGTAAGAAACACGGGCAAACCCATATAACCAATTCTAAATATTATTGTGTAACCTTTCTGCCTCGTGAATGTTTAACATTGTTCAAAGAAACTCTAGAATATATCGAAAATTAACACTCAATATGCCACATTGATGGAATCTGTCATAGCGGGGAGGAATATCATGCATTTAAGCATTCAAGTTTCTTAGCTATCCAGAAAACTTATCTCGGTTTAGCTGTAAGGGCTACTAGCTTCCAATGAACCTTTCAATTACAGATTTCCCATGACATGCAAAGTTATGAGAAGATAATATGCTACCCGTTAGTGAAAATACAGATAATCCACATAGATTAAGCATGCTAATTCCTGAATCAAGTTTTCTGTGCAACACAATCTTTATAGGATAAAAGAAATACAATAAACCTATTCCCAAATTACAACTAGATAACTTTTGGAGTGGAAGCTTAATATTCTCCTAACCTAACCTTTCAACACCAGGACGAAGAGGAAGTAGTTTTTTCTCAATAAGAGCCATGAATAAGTCGGTCTTTCTCTTGTGAAGAGAAGCTATAAAATCTTTTCTTTCTTCTTCAGTCTTTGGAGCTTTAGCAGGCCATCCAGTCTTGTTAAAATAAGCTGTCATTCTGGACATAAAACAACATAAATATGATCAATGAATGGTTATAAAATGGTAACACGGACATTGAAAATCTTTTTCCTTGTCTCCATCTGTGATTAAAAAAAAAAAAAAAAAATCGGTTGCAGCTTTACCTACAAAGGATACTATGCTAACATACAACAGCCTGAATGGTTGTTGGCAGAGGATCATCTTCACTAAGTTCGTCGTCATTGACTATGAAGAATCAAGCATGAGAGAAGTACTAACGCTTAAACAAGTCATGAATGCCAACTTGCGACTCTCCACAAATAACTAAACTCGTCCTTAATTACTTTTAAATATCATGAATAGTCCATTCAGTATGTTGAATAAGCATTAAAAAAAATCATCTATTTGGATAAATGTACCTTTCCTTCCCACCACCAATCTTGAGTAGTTCACCATAAAGTTGAACGTCCCAACTGACTCCCAATTCCCTCTGCAGCGGCAGAAATCAAAGTAAGATCCGGATGAGACTAGAAGTTCAAGCTAATCGAGGCACCCCATAAACAGGCGAAAAGAAATGCAAAGTGTGGATTTCACCCGATCGACCAAGAAAAGTACAAACATTCACCTCAGCAAAGGTCTCATTGAAGGAGACGCGATGACCGTCCTTCTCCGTGTCGACGAGCACACCGTCGCAATCGAAGAGCAGGGCCGAAGGTAGAGGCGACGAAGACGGCGACGTCGAAGAGGAACAGACGAAGGATTTTCGGGAAGCGAAGGCGGCTGATGGGCATCCACACCTGCTCGATCTGAAGGAAGAGGAGGTCACTCTCCTCCCTCCTCCGAGGAGGAACCTGGGAAGGGGAGAGGAAGCGTGGATCGGACCAAGAGCTGGAGTGGGAGAGGCGCCTCTTCTCGATAGCAACGAGGAGGAAGTCACCGGCGCGGCGGAAGCAGCCGCGGCCATGAAACTGAACGGAATGGAATGGAATCAGCGGGGATGCGTCGAGCGATGGGAGTGGAAGCAGCGTCGTCGAGTGGCGTAGCTTCCGTCACGGTCTATCAGAAGCAAATAAAGCTTATCCAAGAACCCGCCACGTGTCATATATAGTTTATTATTTGTATTAATGAGTTTTTTTTCTATTAGGCGGAAGGTTTTCTCCTATGATTCATTTAAATTTGGAGTACCACCTAGCAGTCGACTCTCAGAATTCTCGTTTTTAATGGGGATGCACATGTGACAGGCGATACCTCCTTCATCTCTGTCAGTTCATATTTGCACCAATACCAAAGAGATAAATCATAAATAATTATTAATAATTAGTATAAGTAGTCAAAATATAGAGAGAATATGTTCGGATAAGTCAAATTTCAATTCTAAAATCTCGTGACAATATCTAATGGGGATACACATGCACATATTAGCAATAATTAATTTCAATTTTATATTTATGAGCAAAATACAACATCATACTATTCCTTAGATGATATTAGACATATAAAAAAATTTAATTAGTAGTGAAAAATATAAGGTGAACTCTTATTAAGGCTCCAACATAATTTCAATGTTCCCATTCTTAAATTCATTATTAGACTTTATCTAGAGGTGGTTAGGGTAAGGTTTTGATAGAAGACTCCATTTTTTTTTAGGTTTTCAACTTGTACAAACACTTAACTAGTCACTCTCCAAATTAACATAATCAGTTTAAGCACAACGGAATTGGTAATAATGTGTTCAACACTTAATTAGTCGATTGAAATTTTTTTATCTATTTATCAAACCATCTATCGACTGATCTTTGCTATTAGACTTCATCTATATATGGCTCCTCTTCAGCCATCTTGCATCCTTTGTTTATATAGATTTCCTTCTCGATTTATCATATGCTCTAATAGTCCTCGTCCTACATTTCCTTAAATGCACCATCCTTTTCGATTTCATGGACCTCAAGTCATCCAGCCATCACAGCCCTTAGTCTTTCCAAATCAACTTGTGTACTCGGTACACTTTATACAACTTAGCACATAAATTAGATAAGCACCAGTCTAACCTAAATCTTTTGTCCAACTCATCAAAATAACCCGGATATGTCAATGGAAGTAATGGTGGGGTGACGGCTAAAGGGTACAAGGAGACAAGGGTGAAATGAGATATTGATGGAATCACCAACAAAGGAAACAGTGAACCAAGCCACGGCATGTTGTAGCAAAAAGCATTCGACAGACTCCTAAGCACTCACGGTTGGAATCCAACTACAACTACGGCTCACGGCTCCAGTAAAATGGAAAATCTAAAAAATTTGACTGTTAGGCATGAACCCACTTATGCTTCCGAACTTACCGAGTGGGTGAACCAAGAGGAAGACACCCACCTCCAGATTTAATTGAGCTCAAGCGCTAGGCACCTGGAATAAAAAAACAAAAGTGATGAATATTGATGCCGACAGAGGAGAATTTCTAGGATGGGGATGGGCGTTATGATTAGAATTCAACATACAAATCCATGAAACCATCACACGGTTGTCATAGATGTATACAAGGATCCACAAATTTCAACAATACTTACTATAACTATATAATATTTTTTATCAGCAACTAAATAATGGAAATTTCGTTCACAAAACGGTTCAGACAACTGTTCATCACCCTTTTAAGAATGCCATTAAGACCAAGGCTTAATTCTCCTGAGAGGAGAAACAGAGATGATTCAAAGATCTTATAAATCAATCTAGCTAGACTCGAGTTACGTTTACAAACTGAACTACTTACGGAGTTCGCCAATAAGTTGGCGGCTTGATTAATAATTAATTAGCTGGTGGCTTGAATGAAAGTCTAATGGTATTATATATAACATGAGGTTCAGCCATAGCACCATTTCCATGATCTCCACAGGCCAGCGTCTTGGCAATGGGAGGGATGAGATGGAAGCCAAGTTCTTTAATTACATCCAGATGACGCTTTGTGAAAGGGTTATTCCACATGAAGGTGTTCATAGCAGGAGCCACATATATCGGCTTGCGGTAATCCCAGGCTCGCACAATGCATGTTAGTAGGTTGTCACACAATCCTCCAGCAATCTAGAAAACGAAGAACAGATACGTAAAAGCAAATAAAGAGGGATACACATCCCAATCTTTTACCTTAGCAAGTGTATTTGCTGACAATGGTGCAATCACCATGATATCCGCCCATTTCCTAAGCTCAATGTGCAACACATCATCTCCAATCTTCTTCCAAGTGGACCATTCATCATCATCTGTGTAAAAAAGCATATCGCTAGGTAGCGATCTTTTGTCGATAAAATGCAACGATGATTGAGTTGCAACTGCCCTTATTTCTGCCCACTCCAAAAAGTTCCGACATAAAATCTCAAATTTAATAGCAGCAACACTTCCAGAAACAGCTAAAAGGATCCTTGGTTTAGCAGGCTGAAGGTTGTCCAAGGTTGATTTAGCACTGGCCATCAAGCATAATCACATAGAGAGAGAGTTTGCTTCCACTGCATAAAATATAAATAAATAAAGTGAATACTGATGGGCCTTTTTGCAAATTTAAATCAGACATTGTTAATTGAATGGATCATGTCTTTGCAAATTTCTGAATAGAAAATCATTTCAAACAAGTATGAGAAAACGAAAAACAACTTCACACAATTCCTTGAGTTTCAAGAACTTCATTTATCAGATTCATGCAGATTTCAGAGGAATTGGTACAGATTTCCCCAATGCTTACAGCTTTAGAAAACACTTTGCACTTCATGCCACGCAGCTTCTATCCTGCTACCTGGTAGCATTACAAATGCTAGAGTAAAAAAAGCATGTGAGAACTTTCCCAAGAGAATATTCTCCAAGGTAGGTGGCGCATTGAAATCTACAGTGTACAAGAATGGCTATGGCGTCCACGCATCAACAAGCCATAATCTACCAGCCCTGCTTAGTCCACCAAGCGATGTAAGAGCCTTCATTTTACAGGTGTGCAAAGAACCCACGCCAGTCCTTCCTTACACAAACCGATGTATTAGCTAAGTTAACATTGTGTTCATGGGGGGAAAAGGATACGCAGATTGAACACAAGCTAGCCAGGAAGGAAGGGTGAAGGAGAGGGGAAATGAAGCAGCAATCCTCCTATTTCTTCATTAATGAGACATTGAGGATGAAGAAGTAGGGAAAGGTATCTGTCACCTTGTTTATCAGGAGATAAGTGTAAGATAATCAAAATGTAAAATCCCATCTTAACCTAAACCTTTTTCAAAAACAAGCATCACCTAAAAGAAATATGGTTCAAGTTTTTGAGTTTGACTTGCTTTCCCTTGCATATGCTAAATTGAGCAAAATAGGTAGATGATTGAATTTAATTATTTAAGTTAACAAAAGAAGCATGGTTCAGATTGTTCAGTCGGGTTCAAATTGTACAATAGCATGATTCGGATTTCTTAGAAGAAACTCTCAATCAGGTCCTGATGCATCAGTGAATCATCACCTAAAAGAAGTATGGTTCAAGTTGCTGAGTTTGACCCCTTTTTCCCCTTATTGCTAAGTTGAGCTGCAGGTAGCTGATTGAATTGATTATTTAAGATAAAAATCATAGTTCAGATCGCTAGGTCAGGTCAGATCAGATTGTACAATAGCATGATTCAGATTTCTTATAGAAAGTTTCAATCAGATCTAGATGTGTCCATGATTATTGAGACAACAACTATATTACCTCCAACATCATCTAGCATATGAAAGAAGTATGTCCATAATGAGAAAGAAATTACTGCTTGTTTAGCTATCCAAATGCTTAGTAAAAGAATGTGGATAGATAGCAGTAGTACAACACAGTGGAGAAAGTATTGGTTGCTCTTTCTTCTTATTTGTGTTTGTAGGCAAATAGGACAAAGTTTGTATGCCCGTAGCTTTTCAACATTCTCCAAATACTTCCTGCTTTCATGGATCTTACTTACGGACTGACTGTTAATTTCAATTTATACAGAAATGAACATCAATTTATCAAATAATACAAATCAATATGCTTCATTAAATAAAAGCATGTAGGAGGCAAGAGAGGAAGGCCGCAGAGGGTCAGGATCAGGTCATGGCCACATTTTATTCAGCAGGTTAGCAATTTTAGTGAATGGGTGAGCTCATTTTCATCTATCAAATGAAATAATCCTTCCTCTGCCAGTTGCATGATTCCACCCACCACTGAACCCGAAGGATTCAAACAGAAAAAAAAGGGCCCAACTTGCAGCAAGAATCATTCTGCACTTCTAAAACAACAAGCAAACTAGAATGATTCTTGCTTGCTCTTATATAAGAGAACTATATACTTACCCTCCATCGATCAAACATTTTTTTTTTTTCAATATCATATTAAATAATTTTATAAATCATTCATTATCTTATTTCTAACTCCGCTTGTGACGAACCAGTCATGACCGGTCCCAAGCTCGGATAAAGGAGGAGGGTTGTGTTAGGTTACCAGCCAGCGTAAAACTTTGGCAAAACTTAATGAATGGATCCATTAAACAATTGTGCTAATGCTAGGTTGTTCCCCG
>JBBPFP010000118.1:4227436-4244592 GCA_037974795.1 Kaempferia galanga | reverse complement strand
TTGATAAACCTCGATGAAAGGTCGATTATTCTAGCAAAAAAGAATGAGGAGCCCAAAACACAATAACAAAGTCATATTTCTCATGCCATTCCAGGTCTACGAAGCCTTGTTTTCATTTTATAGTCTTTAGTATATAGAACTTAAGGTTATATCTCTAAGTCCCTAATCTATTTATGTTTTATTGTTTTTTTTCACTTTACTTCTTTTTTTTAATAGTTTTGTGCGAGGGTTTTTCACCTCTTATAATTTTCGAGAAGTCGTTTTAAAAGTCCATACGCCATGGAGTGAGAATAGAAAATTTCCTACAAATCTTATCGTTAGCACTTTGTTTTTCTCTTGTTATATATTTCTAAAATATCAATTGCACTTATCTTTTACATTTGGTTTTTCAAGAGAAAAGTTTTGTATTTTTAAGTGAAGATTTCTCTCAATAACAATTTCTCACGCTTAAAAATAAAAATTAAAACAAGAAAAGGTAAATTACCATGAGCTTCGGATGTTAAAACCTTCAATCATGGTTCAAGTTCTTGAATCCTTTTGAGCATTTATTATCTGGAGTATAGAAAAATTATGAGCATTATGTTGAGTTCTTAGAGCCCAAAAGAAATTACAAAATCTTAAAACCAAGGCTCCTATAGCTTTTCTAAAGTATGTTGTCGTCTTGCTGACACACTTTTAATTTGGTCGAGGAAAAGTTTGGTCAACCGACGCAGTCGATATAGCCATTGGAGATTGATTCTTGAGATTTGGCCGATTAACAAAAATTGTTTAATCAATTTTAGTATTTTGGGTTGATCAAAATAGTTCAAACTACTTCGGTCCAAGTTCAAAGATGAATTAAGGTTCCATCTTGATTGATTGGTTGACCCTCCAACTTTTGAAGGTAACCTTAAACATCATCATGACAACCGATAAAATCGGCCCTGGGACGGATTGGCGGAGGCGTTGAGAACGAGCGAAGTCGCCTTTGCCACCAATGACAACTGATAAAATCAGGCCATAGATAGCTCATCCATTACTTAGACAATCAAACATTCCAACACTGTACATCCCTAGAAAATAAATTCAAGATTATAACAAAGCATAATAACACAATAAAATTCAACGCCTCTTTTTCCTTCATTAGTTTAACGTAGACCAAACTAATAATTCATGACAATCATATGGAATTTGTGAATTTATTTTCCTCTCTTTATATATTATCAAAATAGCACAATTCCATTTGTTTTCATTTTTGCAAATATTATGATTTACTAACCGTACATCTAGCACATTTACTTGATCCAATTACAAATAATCCAAGTACTTGTCTGCTCATTGATGTCCTTTTATATGTAAATAATTATTGAAGTACTAAAAAGTACCATACTTATCCAAATACTACAAGCACTACCAAATTACAATGGTACTTATCCAAATACTACAAGCACTACCAAATTACAACATTATTCTGCCAATCTCTGCCATTGAGACATCAAAATTCAGCCATGCATCTTCACATTCAGCAAAGAGTTGTAGCAGCTTGAATACTTGCTTCCTCAGATCCAAATATCAGAAGTACAATCGCCACCGGGATACCTCATCTCATGTGCCAGCGCAGGTCCCTCAGGCTCCAACCCAAAATCAACAAAGAAGTTTGGGTTCACGGACAGACCGCCTTGCTCGGTATCCACATCGATCTGTAAGATGTGCGACCCCTTGTGCACCAGATCTGGGCCGTAAAATTGGTGATCCCAGGCACTGAATAGAGAGTTGGTCGCGTACAGTCGCTTCCCATCCAAGCTAAGCTGAATCATCTGTGGCCCTCCTCGGAGGCGATTACCCTAGGATAAGCAGTCAATTATTAGCTAATTACGAAATGAAATTATTTGAAGATTTTTGGTAGTTAGTTTTAATCTTTATAGCACTTGAATGAATCTCTTTGAGATTTTATAAACATGAGATAACGACATTGTTACTGAACTAAAATGTGATGTTTAAGTTGAAACACACCGACCTTGACCTCAGGAACATCAAATTGTGATTCCTTTCCATCCTCTCCGACATAGACTACATCACTCCCCTTCTGGAGTAGTCCTCCAACCCATACTTGTCCAGCCAACACTGGCTTTGATGGATCTTCAATGTTGTACTGTCTAACATCACCGTGTAACCAATTCACGAAATATAAATAGCGGTCGTCGAGGGAGATAAGGAAGTCAGTTATCAGCCCTGGCATTTCAGGAAGAATCCAGTTCCGCACCTTAAGTGGAGTTACAGATATTGCAACCTAAGAGGGATCCCATATTCAGTTTAGATCTTCAAACCAGCTGAGAACAGGCATGAAAGGAGGCTGAAAAAAAATGATGAAACAAACCTCATGATTCCAGGATCCATCTTCAGTCTTGAAAAATCTTATCATGTTGCTGGACAAAGCAGCACCAACAAAGCCAGTGGCTTTAGATGGGTCATGAAGAAACCTTGTCTGCAAAAAGAAAAGGTAATTGCAGAAAGGGAATAGATTATGGCATATGCTCCTGAGAGACAAGATAGATAATGACTTCCAAGGGCAAGAGCCCTGTAGTCCCAAGGTCCAATGTCTGCTTTAGTTCACCATCTGGCCAGCTGTAAACATACAGGTGTCTTCCGTATAAACCATCTGAAACATGTTGTAGGTTGAAACCCTTCGAAAATGCTGCAGGAGCTCCCCATGATGAGCTAATCATGGTCTTATGCCGCGGTTGGTACCAGAAATCATAGCCAAACAAAGGGCTATTACCTGGTTTTTCCCACCTGCATAGACAGAAAATACAGTTGGAGGAAAGGGAAGCATAGAAGTCAAAAAGAATCTAACGAAATTTAAATGGCTGTAACTCATCACCATGAACATTGGTTTGTTCAGGGATTATTATTTGTGAATAACAGAAATTTAATTGCATGTCGAAGAGTCTGAAATGCATCATATATGCATATAAAATGAACACATTTGAAACAATAGAAATACACTTCAGTTAGATTCCGCACTAAACCCATTTTTTTCAGATTTTCTGATATTAGAGCATATTAATTTATAAATTGTATGTTAACATTAAACTACAAGGATGATAAGTGATTAAATCTTGAAGCTGAAGCGCCTTGTACCACTTCAGATTAAAGGTATTGGTTGAACTTGCGCCATTATCACAGAGTACATTGGAAATCCTTTCTTCTCGTGTGTGGCATGCCAGTTATTTTTCTCTGTTATTCTTGTCAAATTTAACTCACTAGGATTTTTTGTTTGTTTTGATAGTTGTGTGAGGTTTCTCATGAAAGGCTGATATGACTTTATATCACCATTTTACCTTCTAACATTTTAAAGTGAATTTGAGTGCCTAATGTAACCACAATACCAAATTAAAACTTATATCTCCACATGTGTTCTATTCTGATGTTCTCTAATTTTAGAATCAATTCATAGTTCAAGCCCCATCCCACTAAAAATTGACAATTTCAAAAGCTTGCACATCAAGACTCGCCAATTGCAGTCATCCACCTCTTTTGTCATCAAATATTCTACTAAGCGAGAAACAAAGGTGATCGATCACATTCAAGATCATGGAAGGCCCCTAGAAGCATGGCATCTATGATCTCCCTGCCCATGCCAACATCAATGACATCCTCAGTGCACTCACCACTGAGGACAGATGGGTAGTTAAGGCAAATGACACCGCCTACCACAATGGTGCCGCCCAAAATACCATGTCGGGCTGTCATAGCTCAGGTGCAAATAGGCACCAACAACTAAGGATTAGAGAAGTCGATGGCACCAAAAAACTGAAAACCTCTATGCAAACACTAAGCAATGGTCACTCATCTACTCTCCAACTCCCTCGTTGTTAACAAGTCCTTACCAATGACTTTTTCCAAAAGACAATTCCGCACAGAAGATCTCCTAAGCTGCTCTCAAATGATCTCTTTGCCTCTGTCTCACATTCTAGATGAAGCACCCCTGCACGAATATCCTTGTCTTCCTCACAACTGCGAGCACCAATGTCTATGTGAACTTTCACCTTTCTTCTAGAATGCCCGCATGGCCGCAGCCACAACAGTATCATCTCTGCACATAAAAGTATCTCATTTCCACTTGTCCTACCTCTTGAGCCCTGTTTTTGACAACATGGGGGTGTGATTAGTTTCTAAAGTTCTCTCTCTTTATTTTAGTATCATTTCATTCTCGCTCTTTACCCGCCATTTGATATGTGTAGTATTGAGATGGCAGTTTGGTACAACATAGGACATCTAGATTTAGGATTTTACAAGAGTCTATATGTACCCATATAATGATTATTTCAGTGAGGAAATAAAATATCTTCCTACCCTGAATTCCAAAGGGACAAACACGGGTTGATGATGGTAATGAATATGTTTTGGAGAATAATGAATAATTTATCCATTTGATAAGATTTTAGTCAAGATCGTCATTGTTCATATTAATATTATTGGCATCTATGATACACTCAATTAATTAGCTGGAAGAACCTGATATCTTGTGCATATTTTTATTACCCTACTTTTAATAAGAACATCAGCATTGTTTAATGGTTGATTACAACTCAATTAACTCTTGAAATCATTGCAAGTTTTTGTGAATAAGTCTTATTGTAAAAGTGATATGCCAAGAGAAGAGGAGCACTGACCTTCCCTTTACATTGAAATCTGAATCAAGAAGCAGGAAGCCGTTGCCTTCAGCATTTCCATCTTTATCTCCAAGACAAGAAATCATTATATCACCAGATGCAAGGCAATGGGAAGTATGAGGATATGCTAGCCCAGTTTTTTGTGCAATATCTGCAGGCTCAACAACCTTATGCAATGAGGGAGCTTTTGGATCTTTTACAGTGTCAATAACATATATGCGGCTTGATCTGAAAATATACCTAATTAGTTGGATGATAAAGAAGGACAAAGGAGATCACAATGTAATTGTTGTTTCAAATTTACTTTACAGGATATAATGACAACATTAATAACAAAGTCAGTGCTTTATATTATTTACCAAAATCTGCAACGTAATTGCATTCAAAATCAACAGTCATTGGTTGACCATGATTCTGCATAGCAATTGCAGTGAGTTTGTACAATTCAGGTAAGGTAACAGGACAAGAAAAATGTAATCAAGTATCAGTCCAAATTTTCAATTATGAGCCTTCAGGAACGGCAATGCAATAGATGGATCAAACAAAGATATTAAATAGATGGAAGTAACCATGAGTCTGTCCCCAAAATCAACCCCATGTCAAAAGTTAGTAAAGAACTTTAAGAAAAAAGCTTATCTAGCCATGAGCCTTCATTAACATTTCAGGATACTGACTATTTTGTGATTGAATTAGGAGTTGGAAAAGCATAAGATACATTGACAATTTAAACCTCAATTATTATTCTTTTGGCATTTTAAACATTTCAAGTACCAAAATTAACCTCATAAATAGTTTATCTAGCCATGCGCCTCACTATTAGGACTATTTAGGATTCTTTTGTGAACTGAACACAAGTATTATCACTCCTAATAGGAAGCGTGAATGAAGTAAACTCAACCTACTAAATTCCTAAATCCCAAGTATGATATGAAAGCAACCCAGTAACCGATGTATGACAAAGAAGCTATGATATTATTGAAGTTGTATCAAACCAATCAAAACTACATATCAAATTAACCTAACAGTTTGGATATATAATGTCTTCAAACAAGAAGAACTCAGTATAAGATCGTTAAAGATCTATTACAGCAATGAAGGCAGGATCAAGAAACGCCGAACAGCTGTTGAGTCCCCATGACAAGAGCTGCAAGAGTTCCAACCAGAATGATGCAGCTCATCACCAACATAGGGCACAGGAAGCCTATGGATTACTTTAGAATAGGTTGGTGAGCTGGGGTCCACATCAACCGTGGCCAAGTAGTCTGGCTTTTCTATCCCAGTTCCTGAAGTTAAAGGAAATGATTATTGATGATACATCAAAGATAATTTAGTAATCAATCAACTATTTTTTTTTTTATTACACTATTGTTTCAAAAGATTTGCAGCTCCAAAAAAGGGATGAGCATGATAATTTATATTAAAAATAACCTACCAAACACCAATTAATGATAGGAAACTCTCCCTTTTCTGTGTTCAACTACTTTTAAAGTAGATACTAGAACCTTAATTTTAATATTCATCCGCAACAATTTCATCAATTCTTCACGCATTTTAGTAATACACAATTTTCTCTCAATCTTCGCAATCTTAAATCCTCCTAGTACCTTCAATTTGAGGGGAGCTGAGAAACATGATGCTCTTTTAAAGCACAAGTTAAGCAAATTTCAACATTAAGTCTCATGATTGTTATCAGTGATCCATCTTATTGTTCTCTTATATGGAAACCTATTCTTTCTAGATTGTCTAACAAATTATGTATAGATAAATATCTATCTCCAGCTTAAGGAGGACTAGAATATAGTTCTCACAGAGTACTAAGTCATTATGTAAGAACGTTGGAAATTATTATATGAATGTTATGTTCATTTATTGTATTCAATACAAGAATCACGATATAAACTTCACTCCCATCATGAAGATATAAAACAACTCGTGAAGAAATATCTGTATTAGCTCATTTTTGCACTTTCAACTTTCCCCACAATTAGTTGATTCACTATTTCCATAAACAAGTGACGCTCCATTAGAAGGAAATTACCTAGTAATGTCAGTAGCATTCCTATAATTATCAGCAAATTTAGCATTTGTACAAACACAAATCTTAATAAATCAAGCTAAGGGTCCTCATATAACTTGAATCTGAAAACACTAATGTTATATAAGACCCTTTCATCAAATTCATGTGGGTATGATAAATTTTGGAAATTATTGCTGACATTATTGACAATTTCAGAGATGCAAACACGATCTCTACTCGGCATGTAACAGAATGAACCAGGGGAGAGGGATAGCTTCATATAGTTTGACACAAATCTAGAACCCAAGGGGCAAATTTTAGCTACTTTGGCTAACAAAAGTTGATATCAAAATATTTAGCTGGCAAAAGCTCGCGGGGATATTTATTAATTGATTTAGATAATAAATGGGGAACACTATAACTGCATGAGAGCATAGTATACCGAGATATGGGCCCCACCGACTGTCGTTAAGTTAATAAACTATGCATGCCACAGTTGCCTGACATACCAGTATGTCCATCATTTACTATGATAAAATAATGAAAAAAAAAAGTTTCTAGGTGTAAAGGATTCTTTATCGTTCAATAATTTATAAATAGGGGAAGGTACACTTGATAAAAGGATCAGGTTTCTAGCAGTGATCAACAGTTTTATTCAAATATTTTTTCTTACAAAATTTCTAAAAGGATCAGATTTCTAGCAGTGATCAACAAGCAGTTTTATTAAAATATTTTTTCTTACAAAATCTCTAAAAGGATCAGGTTTCTAGTATTGATAAACAGTTTGATTAAAATATTTTTCTTTCAAGATCTCTAAATAGGTTAGGACTCCTCATGAAGATCAAAAGTGGATTCAACAATTATCAAAAAAGAGGAATTCAACAGGAAGCCAAAATTTCTACTCGGAAAAATACTGACAAAGTTGGCGACTGAAACTCGGAACAATTAGACCGATCAAATTCCAACCGCAATGGATGGAAAATTTAGCAGAGAAGACTTTTCCACCAAAAGAAACTTTATCTTCTATGAGAAGATGGTTTATTGACATAAAACTAGCCGATTAAAAGGAACAGCAATTCTCCAGATCCTTGCAAAGGCTTCAGAGCACCTTTCGTAGGAGGATATCACAATGAATTCCCTAGAAATGGAGCATATCAACTTGCTTTCTCCCATATCTTAACACCAGCACTAGATCATAACGAACAAACATATTAAAATGATCCCGACATGCATGTACTGCAATAGATTGGAATCGAACCCACATGGCACCGAATCAGGCATAAATTCCAGACAGAATAAAACTAAGAGAGCAATTTCTCACCATTGTAGACGCAAGTGACATAGATCAAAGCCTCCCGCGGCCCCGCCATTGCGTCGAGCGGCGACGCATAGCCCGGCCCCGTGTGGGCGCCGCAGCACGATACCTTTGCGACGGCCACCTGCTCCACCTCCACTGCGCCAGCCATTCGCTCAGTGTTCTCAGATCGCCACACCCGAACGAATGCTCCGAGGAAATCCAAGATCGCGGCCTTGGAGACTCCCGTCCGCTACTGACGCCACGGGGAGATAATTACAAAGCACCCCTCATTTACCACCACGACGATGCGACTACGAATGCGGATGCGGATACGAATACGGGCGAATTAGTAGGGCGCCTGAAATCGTCCAGGTACGATGAATCACCGCATTAATGCACCACTTTAATTCCTTTCCTTTTTATGGTTTTAGCGAATGGTAGATAAGGTTGTTCTAGCCTTTTTAGGTCGGTTTAATTATTTGGGTTTGTAAGAGTAGTTTTAGATATTTATTTAAATTCTTTCTTTTATAATCCGTTTGGAAATTTTTAAATTCAATTTCTATCTAAAATTAAATTTCATCATAAATTAAATTTAATTTCTTAATTTAAAATGAATTAATAAATAATAGAATAGAATTGAATTCCTTTATTTTGAATATAATATTTAGAAAAATATGAAATTTAATTTCATCACATTTGGAATTCAATTTCACTCTTAGAATAACTTTTCGGGTCAGAATTGCTAAGAAATTAAAATTTAAATATGATTTGACATAGGAATTCATTTAAAAAGTTGAAATTACTAAATAACCCTCCATTTGCCTATTAAATTTTATTAATAAAGGGTAAAATGGTAAAAATATAAGAATTGAATTCAATTTTTATAGATTTCAAATCAAAGAATTCAATTCTATTCTATTATTTACTAATTCATTCTAAATTAAGGGTTGAATTCAATTCCGAAATTCAATTTAATTCCACTACTTAAAAACTTTCCAAATGGAGTGTATAAAAACTAAATTCAATTTTTATATTTTTACCATTTTACCCTTCATTAATAAAATTTAATATGTACGTAGAGGGTTATTTAGTAATTACATGGAGGTCTAATTTACTTTGGAGACTTTGAATGAAATTCAATTACAATTTTTTAGCAATTCTATCTCGAAAAGTTATTCTGAAGAGTTGAATTGAATTCTAAATCATAAAAAAATTCAATTCTATATCTGTTATTTTCCTAAGGTAATTATAGTTATTTAATTTATTAGTCGAGATGTTGGATGAAATAGTTAGCCTGATTGAAATAGTTTTAGAAAAAAAACAGATAATGCTTATTTTGGCTCCGTTGATAATTAATTATCTTTGTTTCTCGAAAAGAGAGGATAAATAAATAAATAAATTCGGTGTATTAAGTAGTTTGGCCAAACTTTTGATCTAGTTATTTGTTAAACTAAATAACATGTTTACATGTAAAATTAAATAAGCATTAATATTTAAATTATTTTAATTTATTAATTTTATAAAATAATATGTTTAAAGATAAAAAAATATTTAAATTTTCTTGTCGTTCTCACCTTTTATAAAAGTGGGGTGTACGTTGTCAAGTTTATGTGATTGAGTCCGATTAAATTATTTTAATGTGATTGACAGGATTTTAAATTAAATTTTCTTTTATGATTTTGCTGTATTTGTTAAATTTGCAAGAATAAAAATTTGACGACTATAAGAGTTGATGATTCAAGAAATAATAGATTGAAAAGTCGGATCAAGATTTATCAAACATGTGACATATAAAAAATAAAAAGTATTGCTAGGTGAAAAAATCTAATTCAAAAAGCCTTGGTAGATGGAGGAGTCCAATAAAATGAAAATTTATTAGATGTTTGACAGATCGATCAAATATTGGACAAGTGGTGTAAAAGTCCAAAAGATAAGCTCGAAAAGTTAAGATCGAACAAAAACATAATTATTATAGGAATTTTGAACAAATGGATGAAGACTAAAAAAATGAGGCCTTTAGGCAAATGGATAAAGTCTTAAAAGCAAAGCCTTTGAACAAATAAATAAAGGTGTGAAGGTCAAGCTTTTAGAAACGTAGACAAGATCTTACCTAAATGAGTAATGGAAGACTATAAAGGTGCATATTTATTTTAGTGACTTATGTTTGTTTTAGTCAAATTAAAATCCTCTAACCAACTGGATGTTAGGAGACAAAGGCACATATTTATCAATCTCCCTGAGTATATACTCAAATAAAGAAATGTTCTATAAAATCAACTAATGGGCACAAATTTGATTTAACTCAAGATCCTCAAGCAAATTCAGTGTCCACGAAAAGTTTGTTGTAGTTATCATTAAAAAATTGATCCACTCATGGTGCCCCACTCGTCCACCTTTTAAAAAAAACTCAGACCAGAACTCGACCAGTCTAGGTCCCACTCTTAGCGATAAGGATGAAATTTTCCAATTTGACGAAGCCGAACACTTGGATTGGATTGTGTTGGACTGGACCGTTTACTTTTCATGTCTTCCAATGGATTGTTTTCAAAAGCAAACGATCACCACTTTCTTGTGCCTATCCGATCCGCAGTTAAAAAAAACAGAGAGAGATAAAAAAACAGAGGCTTTCTTGTGCCCCCAAATAATGACAAAGCAAACGGTCAGGGATCGCGGATGGGTCACGATCCCTGGAATAATTAAATTAAAAGGCGTCAAGAACATCCGACAAAATATACCGAGCAAGTGTCTGCACAAGGTGCATAGAAGGCATCTATTGCCTTGGCTATCAATTCTCTGTTTCTAGATATACATATAATATATAGGGGAGGGGTTTTTGCCTTTAATAAAAGGTGAATTTAAAAATATTAGCTGTCTGAATATATATATACATATAGTCATGTATAATTATCCAATTAACTTTTAATAGTGTAAAATATTATTTGACACTATTATATTTCACCTACATTTTCCGTCTAAATTTGGAATCTATAGGATACATTGTAATAATTAAGGTTTTATAACAATTGAGATTTCATAACTACTATAATGCACATTTTTTTTTAATAATTTAGACATCCAACTCTTTGAATCAGCTAATCCTGAAGATGACCGATCCAATTTTACAGATGTTTTTCACTGTCCACCAAAATAAATGGTGAAATATAAACAACTCATCACTCTACGACCAGCATTCTATAGTTGTCTATAATATGCATATTTAATATATTCAATGTTTGTAATCGCTATAAAATCGTAGCTGCAACAACACGTGTAACTACGATTTCTATAGTTGTTACAACACACTTGACCAATTCAAAAATTAAATAATAAATTTAGATAAGAGATAACAATAATGAATAATACAGAAGGTCAATTAAATAATTATACGCCCCGCTAAAGAATGAGATAGGATGCCCTTTTAATAAAAAAAAATAGATTGAGACACCATGGTATAGATTAGCAAGAGACGTGATTTTTGCCTTAAATATTTTGTCAAGGAGTCCAATTGAACCAGAATATGCTTCCTATGAGTCTCAGCACGCTGGAAGGGCATAACGGTATATAAGAAATTAATTGTCTACAAATTTCATCCACTTGTACTTTAATTTTTTCCAATCTCAGATTCTTCAATATTGTTGAAGCAACTCCGGATTTCAGACGAATTTAAATGGTTAAACTCTACTTGAAACTGAAAAGCATCATAAACAAATTGTACTTACTGCTCAACATTTGGTGGCTACAAATCATTTAATGAGATCCATATCATTATGGCGAGGATGAAAATGTTGGAATAATCGTCTTCCTTTTCCTCCCTAGGACGGATGCCTTCTCCAATCTGGAGCCACCCGCTCGCCATTTCTTGAAGGCCATCATGGAAGAGCGGGAAGCCTCAAACACTTGGAGAGGAAAATCAAGGAAGAGTCAATGCTAATGAGGAGCAAAAATGAAATGGAAAATCAATATCAAGAAGTCTAGATAGTAGCTCTCACATTGTAGCTCTTCTTTCGAGAGACGTGGCAGGAATTTTGGAGCAGCTAAGGCTGAAGCACTGTGTGACTTGCTCAGCATCTCCACGTACCTGCTAGTGAATGTTTCATATAGAAATGATCCAATCGTTTTATCACTAACCCTGCAATAAACATAGACCGTATGATGACTGGATCTGGAGCATCTGTCACTATGAATTCCACTTACTAACAGAGATTGTTATAATATCATTGACAGTGTAAAGTTCAGAGATACTAAAAGCGTGCAAAAAGATTATTCTAATAATTTAGGACAGGTACTCCGAGATAAAGGATGGTGAACTACTTTACTTTGCCGCCATATCAAACATGGCTTCAAATTGTCTATCTGATGGCTTGTAACAAAAAAAAAAAAAAGAGAGAGAGAGAGAAAGAAAAAAAGAAAACAACTATACAATGTCATGGTCTCTATCAAATCATCCTGGACTTAAGGTTTTTCTTAGTTCCATCTAAAGTCAGTCTGACCTCCAAAACAATAGCAGTATTTTCTTTTTTTTTTTGGCTGATCAACAAGATTGACACTCGAACAAAAAGGTCTATACAACTTTTGTTTCCTCTGTTCTGTTTTAATTAGTCACGTTGTAATGTTTAAAACAAACTACTGAAACTTAAAAAACATATACATAGCAAAATGTTTCTGCTAAACTGAAAAGTCAACTGAGATGATAAAATATTTAATATATTTGACAATTCAATGATTGACAGTTCAGAGTATATGTTTGTCCTTAGTTTTTCCATAGTCCAGAATTGGCCTACACAGGTTGCAAGTGTAAACTTTTCATGGAAGTCAACAAAATCCTACAATTTAGTTCCAAATTCCCAAGCTCTGTCCTACTTAAAGTAGACAAATTGATGGCAAATAATCAGTGTCTTCTGCACAATGATTTCTGGACCAATACACCAACAATGTTATTTGGCAGGATCATCTCTTTATGAGGAAGCCAAAGTCAAGAAACAATAGTATGAAACGTATCATTTGCTCAAAAAAAAAAAAAAAATCCCCATACTGAAGCTTGTTTTGTGTAAACTGTGAATATTGATTTCTTCATGTATTCTATAATGTAACTACAAAAAATGCTCAGGAAAAAGGACTTGGTAAAACTTAAACAAATTTATCATGTAAAAAATGGAAAAGGAGAACTTTCAAAACCTTTTCCCCCAGTGATAAAGATAGCAATACAAACATTGAGGAGGAGGAAATTCTAACAGAACTCACAGTGGAACAATCTTGCAACCCAACTCATAAAAGTAAGGACAACGAAGGTTTAAGTTAACACATGCAGCATCAGCCTTGATTTCCTTCCTAGTCCTGTTTCAGCACATGGAAAAGAGTTGAACACATGTACTCAAGCTTGTTTGTTTAATTTAACGAATTGTTCAAACTTATTATTCAATTAATCTTGTAGGTATTAAACGAACATAAAAAAAGCTCTTACCAAACCAAACACCAAGCTTGTTCATGGATGTTTGGTTCATTTACAGCCCTAGAGACATCTATATATTAGAGTTTCCTTATAGAACATAAATTCATAATAATTATCCTGCTGAAAAACATCCATAATTCAGTGGCAAGAGTTTTAGAAGTCAAACTTGTCAGGGATAAATTTGGACTGCCCATTGCCCATCAAGAGATTTCAATTTTAGATTTATAACGCATATTGAACAATATAACAAATTTGAACAATCAAATTTGATAAAATACATAATTAAATAAATTAAGAAAGGAACTCAAAGCGAGATTGAAACTCTACTCCCAGAGTGAAGATTGAACCCTTGTGTGGCTATTACCTACAAATACAACTAGTGCTGCTCCCCTACTGCTTGCATGGCAGTGAGGAGAGATGTTTGAGTCTCTTCAATAAACAAGCAGCAAAAGTGCAACGTATAAATTTGCAACTCGTAGTGAGAAAGAAAATAAAATAGGAAAGTAGAGGTTTTCCACTGCTATTGATTGAGATTTTTAAATTTTATTTGTAGATCCATGACATCAATAAAGAGAATTCTCTTGGGTGAGTGCTGCAAGAGAATGGTTGAATCATAACTTGAGAATGGAATCACAACTTATTTCCTTTGATCCAAGATTGGTTTTCTTTAATTTAAAAATTATTTCAGTAAATAATAACTTTGAAAATTTGGCTTTAAAAAAGTAAATCAATTTGGGAATTTTAAAAGTTCTCGTGATTAAAATCTCTAACAAAACTATTAGAAAATCCTGAAGTTCATATCATCTAATTCAGTAAGTATCTACTTTAGGAAAACATTATTCAAAAGATTAAAAAAACTTACTTTTGGCTGAAGCAGGCTGGAAGATATATTGATACTGCTTGCCTCAATTGCAATTCATGAGCAAGCCAAAAAGGAAGTTCTACTTTAGCACCCTTCTCTACCTAGATAATAAACAGAGAGACAAATTTCAGGTATACAATAAAAAAAAATGACCTGCATTGATCACGGTGAAATAAATGTCTTACACTGTTATTTTCTGAACCTGGATCTAGCAAGCCAACACCATTAGCTCCAACTTGAAAAATAACTTGAATATGCTGTAAAACCAACATTTCAATTCCAAATATTAGCATAGATGACCTTGTGTGTCATGATGAAATCAAACAATGATAACCCCTAACCTCATCCTCCATGATGATGTCGTCCATGTCATAGTAATTAGGCATCTTCTATGCTGAGTCTAAGAAACGAATTTCTTGCCTTCCTCTGTTACAAACATTGATGAAATGTCAAGCTTATTCCCTAATTAACAAAAAATGAACCACTCTTTCAATGTGTGTGCGCCCGCGTGTCTACCTGCCCACCAAAGCTGTACCTAGGACTACACTTGATCCAAAGAAGAGAGAAGAAGAACCTACGAATTTTAATCACAGGACAGCTGCAATTCGATCATACAACACTGATTATGCCGTTAGGGAAGGAGAACAGCACCTCCTTGCTGCCTTCAATGACCACATAAAGCTGCCGGAGAAGAACAGCACCTCCTTGCTGCCTTCAATGACCACATAAAGCTGCCGGAGAAGAACAGCAACTAAACAATGGGACGCAAGATAAAAAGCAGAATAGGGCTAGGGTAGTTGCTTGCTCTCGAGAAAAGGAACCGGGGTTGAGGAGGCTGCTGTCGGAGATGAGGAAATAAGTTAAGATTCCACTGAGGAGGAAGAAGGAAGGAAAGACAAGGTGGTGTTGCGGTCACAATATTTCCGGAAGAGGGATGCAGGCGATGGCGGCGACGGGCGGGTGCCGGCGATACCACGGGAGGAAGACTGCGCATACAGCACGCTGAAGACGAACGGGCGGTTTGCGGGCTGCACTTGATTCGGTGGGCTACACCGAGCGGCTGCGATGCGGCGAGCGGCGAGCGGCGGCAACGGATGCGACCTGCGGTGAGGGAAAGGGGGAAGAGAGATCGCGCGGGAGAAAACAAAATGAGAAAGCTAGGGATTCAGGCTCTCCGTTGAAATCCTTCCTAATCGATCGAACCGGAGCAGTTCGCATCGGGTCGACTGGTTCAGCTAAAATTCAACTAGATTGACTCGGGTTTGAGCCACATTAATATTTTATTTTTTAATAATCATTTATTTTTATTAAACTTTCTTTTAATTATAGTATAGTGTAATTTACATAACATTAATATTAATTTAATATCTAGTGGCAGCCAGTGAGTAGTGAGTGGCGCCTGTTATTGGTGTAGAAAATGAACTGAGGTATATTTAATATTTAAATTTTAATTAAATATTAAAATTGTAATGTAATTGGATTATCTATTTTGGCTGTGATAAAACTTTATTATTTTTAATAATTTAGATTATATTATATTACAATTTAAAAATTTACTAAATAAATTAATTAATATTATAATGTTAATTATATTACAGCTCTAAATGTAGTTTAATAGTTTGTATATAATTTTCCATATAATTTATTATTATATATGTTAACTTCACTGTATTTAATAAATTTCAATGTATTCGACATTTTTTTTTTACTTCAACATGGTATCGCCATGTTAGCACTACACACGTAATTAAGTGGGAATTCAACGGAAACCTAAATGGACGACTGCAGTCTACATTAATTGTTTTTTTTTATAATTTTTGTTAAGGTATAGCTTAGTTGTAGATTGTTTTTTTCGAAAATAATTACTATTTTTTTAAACTTGCATATTATTTCTACAATATCTTTATTCTAAAGCATAAATACTAACTTTTAACCCATTAAACTAACTCTTAAATTAATAGGATATTAAAAAGATAATAATACTGACTTTTTATTTAAATATATTTTAGATAGTAATTAAATATACACACAAGTTTGACATATAAATATTGCATATCTATTGTGTCCCTTTGCTATAGTGTAATTATTATTTTAAAAAAATAAAAATATATAATAAAAATAAGCCAAATATTTATTATTTTATGTTTAATAAAAATTTAAATCATCATCTTAAAATGACTCATAGTTACAGGCCTATGCATAAATTAATAAATATGAATACATTTTTTATTCATTAAAATAAATAAAACATCTAATTTGCCAACTATGACATGGTCATTTTTGAATAAGCATCATTTTTTAAAATTAATTTTCATTAAAGTCACTAAGAATTATAGTTTTCATTGTCACGCCCCAAAAGAATCTCTATCCGATAAAAATCGGACAGTACCTTCCCTGTAACAGTGACAATATGAAACATGTATACAAAGCCCTCGGGCTACTCAACCCTCGGCCAACATGGCCGGAATAAAAATAATAACTAAACACAATCAGGCAGTTTATATAGCAGCCCACGCAGCTGAATCAAGACATAACCACGCAGTTTAGAAACAGCGAAAGAAAACATAACGAACTCCATAAATCCATACCTCGTACTGCAAGCCGGCTCGACTTCACACAACAATCAACAAAAACAACACAAGAAACCAAAATTCTAAAGAAACATCCAAGTCCATATTCAATTATTACAATACGAAGTTCGAAAATCCGAAACAACGAATAGAAACCAAAACAACAAAAAGTACGTAAGTCGCATTCTCAGATGTAACGTAGGACAAGCAGGCGAGAACCTCCAAGCGACATAATTCCTTTTCTACTTGCTAACCTGGAAGTGATTGGAAATAAAGGAGTAGTGAGTACAAATATACTCAGTGGGC
>JBBPFP010000118.1:4075591-4086091 GCA_037974795.1 Kaempferia galanga | reverse complement strand
GACTAATAGAAGTGTTAGTCGACTGGTCCCAAATTCACAAATGCACAGAATGTTTTATGCTCAATGGCTGTGAAGGGTAGTCAACTGGCTAGTCAACTACCTCAAGACTAGTCGACTATTAGTCGGCTGGTAAGTAGTCGTTAGCAGAATTACAGGTTCTGCTGAGAGCCGTTGTGAGTATCTAACGGTCACACCAATCGACTGATAAGGTTGTCAGTCGACTAGTGTTGGGGCTGAGTTGACTTTGTGTTCAATTCTCTCCTCTTATTTAAGGGGAGCTTGGGGCATGAGAGGATGCTAGTGCGCTAATGAATATTCTCTGAGATATTGCCCAAGCTCCAAGCCTTTCTCTTCCTCCTAATCTCATTCATCATCTTGTAAGGGGAAGAGTCTCTTTGTGAGAGATTAGCTTCACCGAGAAGAAGCAAGATTTAGCTGGAGATTGCCGGAGACTAATCCACCGAAGGATTAAGGGGTTCGCCCACCTAAAGGACAAGCTGTGGAGTAGAAGTAAATAATCTCTGAACCACGTAAACGACGGTGTTAGCGGTTTGATTGTTCTTTCTCTTGTTTTAGTTTTTGTATTTTCGCTTGCGTAACTAATCTCGTAGGAAGAATTGGGGTGCACGTCTATTCAAACCCCCCTTTCTAGCCGGTAACGATCATCCAACAGATGGTTCATATAGCGGTGTTGCCACATATAAGGCCGAGGTGGATGCTCAGGGGGTGCGGAATGCCCCACTAGTGACCTCACCCCTCCCTGCATGCGCTAATGTTGTTGGGTGAAGCCCACTGTGATTTATCCCCTTCCAGGAAGTGAGGGGCCACACTAGAGGGATCGCCAAGGTGACGGTTTCACTTTTTGCCGCAAACATAACACACTAAATATGATATTCTATTTTGCCTTTACTAGTAATAAAGAACTGGGCAGAAAGAAACTACAAGAATACGCATATGAATCTAATGCAGATTTCATGTTTTTTTTTTTTTTGCTTCTTAAGTTCAAAATGTTATCCATCCCTAGCTCTTTGACTTACATCAGCCATATGTTTTAACATAATCTTTCCATTTGTTCTTTTAATGAATTCTCTGTATGGTCAGGAGCTTAGATGATGTTAGAATGAACCTGGAAGTTCTCAAGTGTTGTGCTGCAGTTCTGTTCTTGGTGAGCATACACCTTTATGTTAAATGTCTAGTGAAAAAATATTTGTTGGTTGCTGCGTCATCTACTGAATTTTTAAAGGTTATCCATAGTGGACAAGTTGGAATTGAAGGTCCTTAGTTTGTGGCCTATTTTCGATTTGTAACCATAATTCTGGCTTTTTTTATTTCCTATTTTTCATCTTTGTGTCTGCACGAGCTCACTTAGTTACCTGTTTATCTATCTAGGCAGATGGACCTAATATTAATCTCATTAATTTTGGTGTACAGTCACTCACTGAATTGTCTGAATTTATTCTGATTATCTGAATATCTCCGTCTTGTTCTGTGCAGCTGAAATTCAATTATGTGTTTGGTATTTTTTTTTTTTTTTTTGTCGTGAAGTATCTGATATTAGTAGTTTTATCAGTTGATGCACTTGAGCTGCATATCAGCATGAAGTTGCATTGTGAATTATGACATGCATTGATTCTGAAAGATGAGGGATAATTCAAGTTTTTGAGGCATCAAACACTTGTATGAATTTTTGAACCATTTAATCTTTGCTTTTGATTAATAACTTGAAAGATTATAAGCATCAAAACCTCAGACCAATCACCTAGAATATCCTTTCTGCTTCTATACTATGTGATGTAGTGCTTTTCGTCTGTTTTCATCTCTATGATTTAAGTATCGTTTTCTCAGGAGGTGAATCTCCCAGATGTCTTTTCTCTGGATAAGTTGGTGCTTACCAATACACCATCAAGGACTGATACCCATGAAAATGCTTCTCATCCTCATCAGCGAACTCCAGGCTCACCATCTGATGAATTCACTGATCAGCAATATAACAGGCATATCTTAAATACCTATCAAGCAGGACCTAGTATTTCTGTTCCAGAGGATGCTTCCAACTTAGTGGCATCTATGGAGGAAATGAACATAGATTTGTTACAGTCGAACACACAATTACCCCAAAGAATAACATCTGTCCGTGACAGGATTTGTACCACAGTTCCTACTGAAAACTCCAATGGTTATGTTGGATTTCTGGAGGCTGATCGAGTGTTACCAGACCAGATCAGAGCACCTACGGTCCAAAGTTTTCCAAAGACTGTTCTTTACAGAGATTGCCCTTTGCAGCTTTCTTGTATGGGGATGAAAATCCATTTTGGTGTCAATTCAAAATTCACAGACTATGCTGGCCGGCCAAAACTAAGTATTGTGGTGGATGCTCCTCATGACTTATGCAAGATTTTGGATATCTGCGACCGAGTTGTTCAAGCATCATCACAGAATTCTGGCAGCAACTCTGAATGGCGACCTGTGCTAAAGAGGCTTGGCCACTCGAATACCTCTATTATTCGTCTGCAGTAAGTTCCCTGCAATCAAGTATCTTGCATATTTATCCTTAACACCTCTACATAAATTGCTGAATAATATTTCTTTGAGATGGTATAGGGTTTAGGGAAAGGACCAACACAACTGGGGTTGCAAAACTACACTTAGCTTGACTTTGTTTAAAAGCACAATAATTTAAAACATTCTACTTTCTGCAATACTTTACTACATAACTAGAATTAATATGCTGGCATAGGAGAATTAGAGAACTATCTATGGATAAAAATAATTCCAAGAGGTCTTTGCTCTGCTAACTTTGTTTATTCTGTTAGTTTCCTCACAGGTTGGAAGTTAATCAATCCATCATCGAATTCTTCTCATTCCCCCGTTGTGCTTAGAACCGTAATTCTAACTGATTAACTTGTTTCCATTTCCCTTGTCTGCAGCATCCCCACTGTGGCAAATGGTGATGGAGCCATTTACTCCACTGAGATGTACCACAAAGACCCTTCAGGGAACATGCAGAAGCTTGTTTTCAGCAGACCAGATGCCGCTGAGCTGGAGTCAATATTTGTGCCAGGAACTACAGTTGATGCTTATTTCATTACAGACATCTACGATTTCCAGCAGAATGCAGGCATCAAGCTGGTAGCTAGAAGATTGGTTGTTCTCTCCAAATAGATTGGATGTTACCCTTCATACCTGACGTGTAGTGCACATTGCTGATGCCAAATCATGTAATTTAATATACTTTTCATTATCATTTGTCTAAATTAAGTGAAATGATTTGATTTGCTCCCCTGTTCCTTAATGGATCAAGGTTTGTCATTTATGAGACTCAAACAGTTAGTGAAATCTGACACAATCTCAACTTCTCACTTGATTGGTCCACGTCTGCCGAACTTTTTTGGTTCAGATAACTTAATTTAAGCTCATAATGTTTGCGAGAGGCAGGGGGAGAGGAAGATGGCGGCTTCCAGTCCGATTAAGCTTGCTCTCATCCATGGCGGAGGTAACAGAACTACTCTTGCATTTCTTATGAATCAATCACAAATAAATTATAGATTCTTCCAAATGAAAGCAGATCGCAGCAGATCCACCATCAACCTCAGAACCATTAAGCCTACAATCACATCCTCAAGAAGCAGATTCCACCACCGCTGCCCACCCACGGTCGCCGCCGCCGCCGGAGGAGGCTCGCCAGCTGCCGACATCTTCACTTTCTCCTCCAACATCTCCACCGACGTTCCACTCCACGAACCGCCCGGGGTAGGGCCGTCATCCGCCCAATTTTTCACTCTAAAAATCCTAACTTTTTTGACTCCTTGCAGGTCTCATTCGACGAATACATCCGCGACCGAGCTCGGGTCTTCCGGGCGATGTTCCCGGATTCGAGGAGAAGCAGGAGGCTCAATGACGTGAGTGTTTTCGTTTCTCTCTAGCTTCATTTCTGATACTGTCGTCGACCTAATTAGGGTTGATTGCAGGAAGAGTGGATGGTAAAGATGCTTCCCATCCAGTTCCTTCTTGCATCCGTAGATCCAGTTGTGGTGATGCGGCTGAGACGCAGATCAAATGGAAAAGAGTATCCACCATGTGTGCCTGATCATGCCAGCACTGCCCTGGAACTCGAAGCTGTATTAACAAAATCTCTGCGAATCTACCAAAAATTCCTTCTTTTCTTGTTTCATATAATTTTTTTTAGTCCGATGTATACTACAATCGAGTGCAGACTAGATGGGAACTCCAAGGACTCAATGGCATCCAAATGCCACCACATTTTGCTCTCAGTGTTCAGGGAGTGCTGTACCCAGACAGGAGCAGCAAGGACAGGAGGCTCAAGGGTCATTTGGAGATGAGCATCAGCTTGATCCTTCCTCCAGTCCTCAGGTTGATCCCAGAGGATGTGCTCAGAAGCATAGCTGATGCAGTATGACTCGCGCCTCTCTTGCATAATTTACGAATCGAAAGGAATTTTTCTTTTTTCAGTATTTGATCTGCTTCAGGTTCTGAGGAGATTACTGGAGAAGATGAAGCATGAGGTGGATGTTGGATTGATCTCAGACTATGCCAACTTCAGAAGAGAGAAATTGAAGATGAAGTTTGGAGCTGCTGAACAGCTACAGAGCTGAGGAGCTCCTCGTCTTAATGTACACAGAACAGAAAGAACAAGAATTTATTGTTGATGATTTGTTTCCCTAACAATTATTTCAGTTTTCTCCATGGATCCAAAATTCTGGATGATTATTGCAAATGTACAATTGTCTTCTGTCGTATATAATTTCACTTATTTGATGGTTATTGTAAATCAAGATGACTCGAACAGAGAGTGTCCATGGATCACTAAGCTGCTGTTCAATGTGCTGGCGAAATGCGACCCCGAACACCGTTTCTGCTTCTGCTGCTGCCGTTGCTCCTTGTGGCGGTTGCACTTCCTCCGCCGGTGGGGAGGCAGCCGAGAGAGCGAGGGAACGGGAGGAATTAGAGGAGGAGGGGCCTGCCGTCGCGAAGGAGAAGGCGAAGCATGCTGTGGATGCGGCGAAGGAGAAGTCGGCGTCAGCGTCGGAGAACGTGGTCGGAGGACTGTGACCGGTGATTTGAGTTTATAACGATATATATGTATGTATACGCTATCCATTAGAATCAACTGTCACAAAGATTTTGTGATGGTAGATTAATGCTAATATGTAGCAATTCAACAGTGAAAGGAGATTACGCTTTAACGTTCAATATTTTTATTTTCTCTTCTTAAAATCACTTATTGAATATTAATAAACATTATTCTTAAACAAGAGAATTTATTTCAATATAAATAAATTTTTAGAGAATATTTTAATTATCGTTAGAAAAATGAACTCTCTGACGGGTAGCGTTCTCTGTATGCAACATTGCGCCTCGGGCAGGCAAAGTTGCGGATGGGAATCATCACCGTTCGTTTCTTATCGAACGGTCCTGATGCTCCCAAGATATGCTCATGTGGCCATATATTTCGGACTCAACTAACAGCGGAACAATTGCTTCTTGTGCAAGTCGGAGAAGAGGGAGAGAGAGAGAGTGAGAGAGCGATCGCCATGGCTCCCGAACCCGAGGATGAGACCAACGAGAAGAACCCTCGCCCACTCGACGAAGACGACATCGCCCTCCTCAAAACCTACGTGAGTACCCTCTTCGTCTTCCTCATTCCTCTCTTCGATCTGTCACTTAAGCATCGCTTCCGTTTCCTTTTGTCTCTTCTTACCGCTATTTGAGTCTGGATTGGGGATTTTACAGTTGGGGTGTCATTTAGGGGTTTCTATCGAGAAGTCCTAAGTTGTACTTTTCTTCGTGCTTCCACAACGGATCCGTTTAGGGTTTGTACTGCTCAGGGAATGAATTATAATTTTTGCTTGAGCTAGGCAAATAGTTGAGTTATTAGTTGAAGTGGTTTTTGTATTCTAATTTTCCTGATTTTAGTGCGAGAATCGGCGTCAGTAGAAAATAATTTTCTGAATCTACGCTCTGCAACTATTAAGTATTGATTTTTCATTTGTGTTGGTCTGTTGCTTGAGACTTAACTGAATCAGGCTTCTTGCTGGCGTAGTTCCAATGTTTCTATGTTGGATCTCTGGTGCTGATTGTTGTTTACTATGGCTTGTGGATCTCTATATTTGACTTCATGTGTTTAGTCGTCATATTCGTGTTCTTATTCCTTTTGATAATATTTGATGGCAGGGTTTGGGACCTTACTCTACAAACATTAAGAAGGTGGAAAAGGAAATTAAGGAATTGGCCAAGAAGGTTAACGATCTATGTGGTATGCTTGGAAATTGATGTTTTTATCCTTCGTTGTAGTTGTAGGTTAATGCGCAATCATTGGTATTAAATGCTTTTCAGGGGGAAAAGGCTTGTTCTTGAGTAAATAAAATTCCATATTAATTTATTACTGGTGTTATATATTATGTAACAAATATAGATTGGTAACTGGATGATTTTTGATGCTTCTTTGCATTTTTGCATTAATGTATACATTGTTCCTGTTTTGGATGTATTTAAGTTGTTTAAAAACATCCTTCACCTTATATGAGTAAGATAACAGATTGTAGGGTTAGGTCTAAGCCAAATTTTCTCGTCCAGAAATCATCTTAGTTTTTCAGCTGAGTTCTTGTTACAAGCATTTGCTGTTGAGTTCCTCAGAACTTTCATTCTTTAGTTTAATAATTTACATTTTAAAATTCTTTTAAGGTCATCAGATGAACATATATATGGATATATGTATATATGTCTGTGGCTTTTAATAATTGGATGGAATAGTCTCAAGTTGTTGGCCCATCAAGTCTTTATATAAGTCAAGCCTCAAGTTCATAGATCTGAAAGTTTATTAGATATTTTTTATTAAACTTTTTTTACTAAAATTATTTTCGTCGAATAGGTGCATGGGAATTGATGTGTAAAGATTTTGCTTGTATTAGACATAAAATTAAGATAAAGATGTCAAGTGTATGTATTTACATAGCAGCCTGGATTCACACTTTTGATATATTTTCCCTTTAATATTTTCTTAGTTGGTAGAAATACAGAGGCATCTTACTGCCACTTGAGATAATCTAAGAAACTTGGCCAATTTTGCCACTTCTGAATTGAAGTTTGCTTGTGTATTGATTAATTCTCTCTCTTCCAACTATAGGAATCAAGGAATCTGATACTGGTCTAGCTGCACCAAGTCAATGGGATTTAGTCTCTGACAAGCAAATGATGCAGGAAGAACAACCTCTTCAAGTAAGCAGATTCTTGTGAACTTGTGTGTGTGTGTGTGTATTGTTAATTTTCTTATTTTTGCTTAAAGTGGTTGTTTATTTCACTTGAAGGTTGCGAGGTGTACTAAGATTATCAGTCCAAACACAGAAGATGCTAAATATATAATTAATGTTAAGCAAATAGCTAAGGTATATTTTTTATGTTTTTATTAATAATTTCAGACTGTGTTAATGAAAATTTGACAATGAATGTACAATGTAATCTCTCTCTCTTATGTAGTTGTGGTTTGACTGGGAGATAAAGTCTCCCCCACTGATATCGAAGAAGGGATACGTGTAGGGTGAGCAAAACGTTTTATAAATTTTGTGTAGCTTTTCAATTGTTGATTGGTGTATCACTGACAGAATTACAGGAGAATTTCTCTCTAGAATGCTGCGTGTTTTTTTTTCAATTTTTCGTCTTTCAAAATTCAGGGTTGATAGGAACAAATATCAAATTCAGATTCCTTTGCCTCCGAAGATTGATCCGAGTGTGACAATGATGACTGTTGAAGAGAAGCCCGATGTTACCTACAATGATGTTGGTGGATGTAAGGAACAAATTGAGAAGATGCGAGAAGTGCGTTTGTTACCTAATATATAACTGTGTTTTAGTTATTTTATTTGCCATGTAGTTTTTGTGTTGATTAAATACCTTTTCCAAGGGTAACATCTCATACATTTAAGATTCTGTTTATTGTTTGTGTTGGTAACTAAGCAAATGAGATTGGATTATATCAAATAGTTATCAACTTTCACATCTTCTTGCTAACTTTTCCGCATATCCTCAGGTTGTAGAGCTCCCCATGCTTCATCCAGAGAAGTTTGTCAAGTTAGGCATTGATCCTCCAAAAGGAGGTGTTCTCTGTTATGGCCCCCCTGGAACTGGTAAAACTCTTCTAGCAAGAGCAGTAGCTAATAGAACAGATGCTTACTTTATTCGTGTAATTGGAAGTGAACTTGTTCAAAAATATGTTGGAGAAGGTGCTAGGATGGTTCGTGAACTTTTTCAGGTTGTCAACCTTCCATATTAAATATCTTTTCATGTCATCTTTTAGTGTGCATTTTTTTTGTTGGTTATTTGTAATCTGTTCCAAACAAAATTTTCTAATATCCAGATGGCACGCTCAAAGAAGGCTTGCATTGTCTTCTTTGATGAAGTCGATGCAATTGGTGGTGCTCGTTTTGATGATGGGGTTGGTGGTGACAATGAAGTCCAACGTACTATGCTTGAAATTGTTAATCAGCTTGATGGTTTTGATGCTAGAGGAAACATTAAAGTTCTAATGGCTACCAATAGGTATGCTAATGGCTGCCAATTTATATTATAAATTTAATTGACCTGGTACATCTATGGTAATAGATCAGCATAGTGGCTATACTATCCAAAGACTGAAAGTTGATACCATTTACATATCTGATTTTCAATTCATACTTTGATAACTGCAGTTAGCTTTTAATTGTTTTGTGTGTGTGAGAGACTGAGCGAGTGAGATTCTGTTTGTCTTTTATTCGGAGTGAAATTATGGTATGTGTGAGCGAGAAGAGATAGTGTTTGCCTTGAATTAGGAGTGACAATAAGTCATTTAAGAGAGATTATCTCTTGGGATTGTAACTATGTGAATTCCTGAATTGGTTAATTGAACATCAGATGTCTTCAATCTACTGGCTATAATATGTGTGAGCGAGAAGAGATGGTGTTTGTCTTTATTTGAATTTTCATAAATGTTTCAACTGTGGTGGTATTAGTAGTTGCCCTGTATTACTAAGACTTGCAAACTAAGATTAATTGAGTTTCTTTCTTTCTAAATAATGCAGGCCTGATACTTTGGATCCTGCACTATTGCGTCCTGGACGGTTAGATCGTAAGGTTGAGTTTGGCCTACCTGATTTAGAGGGGCGAACACAAATATTCAAGATCCACACCAGGACAATGAACTGTGATAGGGATATCCGGTTTGAGCTTCTTGCTCGTCTCTGCCCCAATTCCACTGGTGAGATAACTTTGCTATGATAAATGATAATTTATTTCATCATTATTCAACATAATCAAATAATTGCTGGAGGATCCTATAACAATTTAAACGCTGAAAACTAGTATTCCTTGTAGATCGATTTGTTAAAAGTATAATCTTCTGGCAATGTCTCTTGTCACTTGCAAATCTCGGTTCATTTGTGATCGTGAATTGTGTCGAATGCATTTTCAAATGCATATAAAATTTCATGCTGACGGTGTTGATTGTTGGTTCTTCAGGTGCTGATATAAGAAGTGTGTGCACTGAAGCTGGGATGTATGCGATTAGAGCAAGAAGGAAAACTGTGACGGAGAAAGATTTCCTCGACGCAGTGAATAAAGTCATCAAAGGTTACCAAAAGTTTAGCGCCACGCCCAAGTACATGGTGTACAACTAAGTAAATCCTTGAGGAACACTACCCTTTCCTCTCACATGCTATGGTAGTGAAAGTCTACTGTTCAATTCAATCAAGTTCCTGAATTGTCTAAAAGAAGGATGTAGTAGTTTAAATGAGATTGCTGTTGCATAAAATATCTTACAAGAACGCAGTCTACCTATATGATTTCTCATTTTCAAGAGCACGATATTTTGCGATGTACATGATCTAGGATTTCTAGGCAGGATGATTTTAGTTCATACATATATTTTCAAAGGTGGCTAGTTAGATCTTTCATATTTACTGAAGTAAAAATAAATGGAAGGTAAAGTTGAATGGTGGCAACTTTTTTGCATGGCCATTGTTGTCATCGGATGGACCATGGCCGCAACCTTCTGTACGCTTCCAGTGAACCTCTCTTTCTGCTCGCAGTGCAAGAAGCCAATTGTTGTTTGAAGAAGATGGACCACTCTGCAATTTTGAATGGAGGAGAGTTCTTCCCTTTCCCTACCGAATCTCTCACAGCGCAACTCCTCAATCAGAACTTCATCAAAACCTCCGAAGCTGTAGGCTCCATGGCCCTCTTCAATTCGCACGCGCAGTCAATTTCTTGGTCGCATTCCCACTGCTCCCTAGGCGATTCAAGCTGTCGGCCTGAGATTTTTATATTAGAAAATAGGTCTGCAAATCCAACATTTAATTGCTGTTCTTCTCTGTATCAGTGCATTGTCCATTTGACCGCTACTAAACTATCTTCGTAGCCCTGCAGCAAAACAAGAAGACACATGACACACACAGAGAAGGCGGGATCCTCTGGTCCCGCCTGCCCTGGTCCGCCCCTGGTCCCGGGCAGGCG
>JBBPFP010000118.1:3998259-4008883 GCA_037974795.1 Kaempferia galanga | reverse complement strand
TTATCTATTAGTTTAGGGTTTATTATCTATGGTATAGAATTTACGGTTTAAAGTTTAAAATAATATTTAGACTAAGAAAATGATATTTGAAAAAAAAATTAATATTAGATACTCATGAGTTGCTAAAGGTAATGGACAAATGTGTAACATATCAAAATCATATAGATAGCTCGTATATTGCACGACTTTACCTCTATGTGCACAATTTTCACTGTAGCATTGTCCTGTCATTTTTTTTACTGTAGTATCGCCATGTCAGAAATTAAAAAATCATAAACCCTTTGTCTTTCCTTTTTCTCTAAAAAATCTAAACATTTTGAACCCATAGTTTATCTCTCCTCAATTTCTCAAAAACTCAAACATTTTGAACTCTCCTTCTTCAAGCTCCCTCGTACCGCCCTTCCTTGTCTTTACTGATGAACTCCCTCGATGTCAACTCATCTCATCTTATCTACCTGTAGTTGTTCATTTGTATATGTGTGTCATATTCTACTATCTATCTTTTAACCCTCTATTCCTACCTTATTTTAGGATTTAAGATTTAATCCATTATAACAGCTACAATTTGATAGCTACTACAATGTTCTTATGCTATTACATTGTAGCAACTATAATTTGATAGTTGTTATAAGATAAAAATTATAAAATAAGAATATTGTAATAGTTATAATTTGGTAGCTATTATAATGTGTTTGCCATACCACCTTGAAGCAACTGATTTGGTAGTTGCAAAATTGATATGTGGTAATTCAGTATATTTTTTTATTGTATATTTCATAATTAGTAGTTTTGAGGTCAAAATTGATACGTGGTATCTTTTTATTGTATATTTCATTAATTATAAATAGGAATAGGATGGTAGTTAATAAAAACTAATTTTTATTTTTAAATTTTTTTATTTATTTGTTTATTTTTTCAATTGTCAGTTACGCTAATGAGATTTTACCTTTAAAATTTAGAGGTTAGATTATAGTATTCAAACTAAAATAAATTTTAAATTGAAAAAAAATATTAAATGTGTACAGGATGCCGCCATAAGATTCTTAGGGTAATATTATTAAAAATATAATATGACATAATACATGCTCATCCATATTTAGTAGTGTTAATTTTTGTAGGATTTAGTGTTATAGAGTTTAGAATATAGTATTTAGGATATAAGAAATAAAATTTGAAAAAAAAATAATACTAAATACTTAAGAAGTGCTCATGGTAGATGAATGTATAGCATATCAAAATTTTATATATATAGTAAATTTACCATGCAATGTACCTACCGTGGGTTATCTTCACATAGAAACTGATCCGAGTGCTCAACTGTGATCCGAACGTCCCGACCTATAAAAGTTGTCCACCATAGTCGATGGATGTGTAGGGTATCAACTTTAAATTAATATTCTCAAAGTGATGTTAATTTTTAAAAATCAATACATATTTTCGACCAAATTAATTTAATTGATCTTTTTGTTAAATTTTTGTTAAAATGATGAATAATTCAGTTTGAAATTTTTTTAATTTGCTCTGTTTTGATTGAATGCTCAATTTAAACGGATTGTTCGTCCAATATACATATCTTTATCAATCTACCATTCAAAATTAGTTTTTACAAATATTCAGTATAAAAATTTGACATTATTTATTTGTTCTTAAAAACAGTAACAAATAAATTTAATTGATAATATGACCCTAAACTTTTAAACTACGTCAGAATGAGTCACGTCTAACCAAAATCAAATGACACATTTATACTTCTGCAATATAGTTATCCCATTAGTTGGGATCGATTAAAATCAAATGGGATGTAAACCATAAAATTTCGGTAAAAATGATTTTAGAAAAACAAAGGGGTCTACTAGAAACAAAGAAAAAAAAAACAATACTCCATATGCCAAAATGTCGCAAGGACGTAGGTTGACACGGTGTACAAGTTACAAACTTGAGATTGTGTACAGTGACATAACTTTAGAGATCAGTGATCCACTAACAATGGACCCGAAGATGTTCAGTTTTCAGGTGAAAACGGAGGGGTTAGTAGTTGCACTGCTCACTTGGACCTCAAGAACTTCCAACTTGCGCTCTAAGATATCCAGCTTCTCATTCAAAGCAGCCAATTTGCTCTTTGTTGTAGCCTCTGGAAAACAACAAGGGTGAATTTGAGTGCCAAAACACACACACAGAGACCTATATGAAGGAGCGGGGAAAAAAACAAGAGCACAATAAATATGTATGTGTATGCTGCTGTTCAGTATAGTTTATGACAACTTCCCACATATGTAAGCATTATGGTCAGTCTGGTTCATTCGAGCAGAGGTTTTACTTCCTTTGAATCACTATGAATAATTGTCATGAAATTATGATTCTCAAATAGATAATTCTTGCTCTGAATTTCTTATTTATTCCTTGGTTATTTTGATCAGGACAAACCCTTCTAGGCCGAATGGAAAAGTTGGGCAGATGTCGAGCCAGGCCATATAGGAACCCTTCATACTGAGAAATACTCCTTATCTATTCTTTATAACATTCTAAAAACTAAATAAGAATAGTTATTCCATGAATCCATCTAAGAAATATCTACTCTTTATTTGTAGTTTATTTTATTCTTTAGGAATAACTATTCCATTCCTTATCTTATTCAATTCCACAAAACAAAGGCTCTATTAGACAAAGTTAAGTTGCAACTTGCAATCCATATAGCTGGCGTCGAGTTAATTAAGACTAAGAATGTTGAGACAAGAAAGGCAATTCAAAATAATAGACTAGGTGTGGAAGAAACTCAACTAACCTACTTTGTGATATCAGAAGTAGCAATTAGTAATGACAAGTGTTGATGCTACCCTAAATGTTGGAATAAAACGCATCAATAACCTATTAAAGTGTAAACTTTATTAGGACATTCAATTATCAAATTGCAGAATAGTAAGCTTTCCTGGCAAAACCAGAAAAGCGTTTATAGCCATTCGGAATTTATAAATTGGTTAAAAAGGAAAGATGAGAAATTTCGTAACATGCAAGTTTATGAGGACCAGATTTCCAGACCAATCTACTTGCAAGAAAAAAATGAAGCATTAACCATTAAGAGGACTCATCAATAATGCTGCAGATGTCCAATCTTATTTTCTGGCTTCTGAGATTCCTAGACCCTCTAGGGAAAAAAAGAGAGAGAAAACAGTATACAGACCCCAAGCCAAACAAATAAATGACGGCAAGCGTGTCCAGTTACCATCAGAGAAATATAAGCTGGCATGATGTGCAATGGAACTTGAGAGTTAGACACCAAGAATTAACAAAGGGAAAACATGTAGACAGTAAAATACATTCTCTTTCTGAAAGAAACCACTAAAGAAACAAAGTTCATGCTAAAAAGATAATTGTTTTATAAACAATGCACAACTTAAAAACAAAAGTAATAAATAATAGAGATGGATAGAAATTTCTGTATTGGCCTTGAGGGAGATTGTGACATCTCAATTAAGATCCATGTTGGAAGTTGCTAATTAAGAGGGGTTACAAGGCATGTATGAGTCTACTGCTATTAAGTTGCGCATAAGCATTTTTCTATTAATGGTTTAGGCTTCTCAAGTCAATCAGATAGCTTTCTCGAGTGAGTTTTAGCAATAGGCTTAAGATTCTGATACAAATTTAATTTGAACATGCTTATAAAATATTGTAAAGATTTAATCAACTATGGCTCGGGATACTGACTTTTTGATAAGGATACGAATTTAGCAAGAGAAGAATATGGAGGTGATACATTGTGAAAAACCCCAAGACTATCTGAGGTAAAGTAATAGAAAATTTGAAAGAATTTCACTGTGTAGCTTAGTAAACTACCATGCTTTATAGTAGACTAGAAACGAACAACATAATCATTTACAGTAATACACTAAAGGTTACTACCAAAATATATGAAAGATAAATGCTCCAATCAGTATGATTGCACTTTGTCATACATAATCCAGTACAACTGAGGTTCAGGCATGTGCTAACACAACAAAGGCGCAACAACAACAAAAACAGATCTTATGTTAGGATCTCCTGTGTACTATTATCTAAATTGAACGCTAATGTCATGGTAGGCAATAAATAGACTATGTATAGCAACTTCTTAACATAACATCAATCTACATTAGCAATGTCAAGATGCTGTAACAGATTGTGTAAAAGATTAGTTGAGCCATGAAGAGATTCTTTTGTGAGCTTGAGTTAGGGAAGCTGAAGTTTGACTTCAGGTTTGTAGCTCAGGATAATCCTTAGGTATGCAAGTAGAACTAGAGCTGCCAATAGTTAGTTACAGACTTGATCACAATTTCAGCAGTGAAAGTTCACTAACTTATGTACAAAAAATCTCACATGCATGTAAATATTTTTTATTTTTTGTCAGCTGGAGCTAGGGAAGCTTAAGTTTGACTTGAGATTTCTAGCTCAGGATGATCCTTGGGTATGCAAGTAGAAAGGGAGCTATCAGACTTGATCATAATTGCGGCAGTGAAAATAGGCTTATGTACACAAATTCTCATATGCATAATGATAGTGCCATTTAACCACAACGATTCATGCCACGTAGAGTTTGAAGGTTAATAGGTGATTTTCGTCTTATTTGGCCTTCAACAAGGTCTAAAAGCTTGAATTTTTTACGTTAGTATTCTTTTTTGGCACTCGGTTAACACCAACCAAAGACTAAGACCCTAAAATCTACATCACCAACAAAGAATTAATTGACCTAGATAAATTGAAGAACGCATCTCTGGTGTTCCAACACCAAGATCTGTAAAGTCTTCGTCCTAAAAGATCCTGGACTGTAGAATGGGTGCAAGGGAAAGCCCAAATCATTCCCCAACAACCATCCCACGCTAAATCAGACCCCTAGCCTCACCGATCAGTTCGAATCAAACCGAAATGAGAGGGCGAAGAAGAATACGGACCGAACTGTAGGAGGAAGTCAAAGAGTCGGCGAACGTTTAGGGAGATATTGGAGATGAATTCGCGGTTCTCCCAGTCGGCCTGGACGGCGATCCCTACGTTCACTGCGTTGGTCATCCCTCCCGCCCTCGCCATCTCGATTTGGCCGGATCTGAAGCCCGCCGATCAAGAAGGAGGAAGCTGATCGGCTGAAGCGCGCCGATGCTTCGCTGCGCCAAATGCCACCCTTCGAGCAACGGAGCAAGCGCAGGAGTCGACCGAGCCGTCGATGGGTCAATATGATAATATCCTTTTTTTTTCAAAGATATACTTAAATTGGTAATAATTATTTTTCCTGATTTCAAATAAAAATTCTAAAATCAAATCACATTTTCAATTTATTAACAACGATTGAGAATAGAAGCAACGTCCGAATCGAAGAGACACGAAAAAAAATCTATTCTATCTGTTTAAAAGAATAAAAATATTTTGAGCCTTTTTAATATAGTTTAAAAATAAAATTATGAGATAAAGTGAATAATATTATATTATTATAAAAATATATGAATTTTTAGACATAATAAATGGTATAGGTATTGATGAATTTTTTTCAACAAGTTACGGGTGCCTTTTATGAATATGGTAAAGTTTCATGTAACTAAAAGCTTCGGATTATTGCAAAAGAAGGCCAAATATTTGTTGATGTAACAAGGAATGGTGAAAATACTAAGAGATGTAAGGTCTAAAATAGATTAAGAGCGACTGGATATTTGTGAGGAGACTCGAAGTAAGTCAAAAGTGATTAGATGCTTGCGGAGAGACCTTGAACAGGTTAAGAATGATCGGATGTTTATGGGAAGGTTCGGAGCAAGTTAAGAGTAATCGAATATAGATATTTGCAGAGAGACCTGGAGCAAGATCAAAAGTGATCAAATACTTATGAGGGGACCCGGAGAATGTCAAGAATGTTCGGATGTTTACGAGAAGACCAGACCATGAGAGTAATGATGGTTCTTTATTTGAATAGGGGATTATCAAGAATATAATCAAAGTTCCACGTCGAAAAGATATAAAAAAGAATATAGGTTTAAAAGGATAAAAATATCTATATTAGCATGAGACCTTTTGGTAGAACTAAAAAAATAAAATTATGAGACTATATTTAAAATGGATAATATCATCATACTATTACGAAGATATATAATTTTTTTAAAAAATAACAATAACTAAATTAATAAGTATGTTGGACTGGTTCATCCCACATGATCCATTATAGTTTCTGATCTAAGAATTAGAGGGGAGAGGGGTTGAACATAATAAAATAATAATAATCATCATAAATATTCAAAACGTATACAACTTCATACCCTATTAGATTTATTATACTTAATTAAATCTAAATCAATTTTGATTTGGATCGATATACTTTTTATCTCTGCACTGCACCTGTATGATAGATTTTATTCGATCTCAATCGGATTTTAATTCTTATTTATTTTATTAAAAAATAATATTTAATAAAATTTATATAGATTAATTTAGAAGGGATGAACTAGCACTATAGCCCAGTATAGTCCATATACATCATCAAATATAGTCTTTAATTTCAGTACACTAAATTAATATCCTAAGTAATTTTGTAATAAAGCAGATTTTTTTTAATAAGAAATGGTCTATCTTAACTTAGAAGTAAAGGGTTTAAAAGTGGAATGAAGAAAAGTTGTACTTTCAAATTCATTCTTTTAAAATTTATTTTAAAATTACTTTTCTTTAGTACCTTTTTATAATTAAAAAACTTCTAAAATGTTAAAACAATATATAACAACTATGTCGTATAGCCATGACAATAACTTTGAAAGAAAAAATAAAAAATATAATGAAATGAATTTTGATGCAACAGTAAATTTACTGTTACGTGATCTAGAAGTCATGGATTTGAATTTCAAAAACAACCTCTTATTTATGAAAATAAGATAAAATTCATACAGTCTTCGATGCCTAACAACAATCAAAGCAGCTCATGCATGAGCTTTGCTCATTGCAACAGAGCAGCACGTAGATCAGAAGAAGTAAAAACAGGGGATCCAATATCCTATCTGTCAGCTCAACCTACACTAGATTGGGCCCTCCCTCTCCCTCCATTGCTGCTTTATGTTCATCTTTAGTTTTGCTTTGAAAGAAACAGGTCACCGACCATCTTTGCCCCACCCTTTTCCATTCCGTGGCTTCTAACACACAACTTATAGTCAAACTTATTTAAATTTATTTAATAAAATAATTAGATTAAATCAAATTAAATTTAAAATGAATTAAGCCGTTAAAATGGGTGTTCAAATTTAATTTGATTTTTTATTTGGGAGTTTGAGTTTAGTTTACGAGTTTAGTTTGTTTAGATGTCGTTGAGTTTTTTTTAATTAAATTTATTTGATTAATTAAAATTTTTATATTTCAAATTTATTTATCTAAATTTTGATATTATAAATTTATTTATATATTTTGAGAGCTTTTATTATTTATTTAAAAGTTCAATTTTATTTATTTATTTTTAAACATGAAGGCAGGGATAGGTGATGCTGTGACGTGATGTTGTCGTTGTTTATTCACCAAGATCCTGCATCGAGGAAGCTACCTCCCCACCACATCGGCTTCATCATAATAATTATTTTTACCAAGATTAATCACAAGGATTAACTGAGAGGATAAAATAAAAAAATAAGTAAATCAACATTGTTATAAATCTGAAAGTTACATATATACATGTTTTAAGAATTTCCTAATTTTCAATGGGTCAATTTCATTTTTTTTTTTCCTTTTCCTGACCCTCGTAATAATTTAGGCAGGCAGGTCTTGCTAGCTAGGATGTTGTAATCCATGGACTGATGTAAGAAGAAGTCCAACGAAATGATAGATTTTAACTATAAAATCTTGTTAATCTACATGTGTTCATTTGGCTCTTTTTCATGCTGTCCAAACTTCATTAATGGCTCCCCTAGTTCCATGGCCCTAGCTGACATATTAATGAGAAAGGGGAGAAGAAATGGATTGTCATCTGCTCGGCCAACACCTCATGTGGTCTCAGCTACTCATTACATTAAGATCGTAATCTGCACTCTCTATCTCAGGTCTTTTTCTTGGCCATCAAGTATAGCTTAAGTTGATCAGGCCGGGGATTCACTCTATTTTCCATACTAAATCAACTCAAGCTCCTTGTCGGTGGTTCCTTTGCACCTTACAAAACTCTAAAATTATATTTTTCAAATATATATATATATATAAAAGATGTTTTCCTTAGTGAAAAAGACTGTTTTCTCAGTAGCTATTGAATCAAAGTCTAGTTCTGAACTGAGACATGCCGTTGCTGTTGTAACAGAGCACATGCCATTTGGTCCACAGCCTGTTGCATCTCATGACCTGCTTTAAAAAGAAACTGATGGCTTTGGAAGTTGATGATTGTAATATAATGAAATGCCCAGCACTTGCATGTGCATCCGCTTGCACCTGATGGTGAACAATGATCAGGCCATCGATCCGGTTAATCAAGTATATATGTAAGCGTGGATTCCAGCTGCCACATGCCTTCCATATACCTTAATTATTAGGGTAAAACGTGGAACCGCTACCCCAACGGCTCCTTAAACCCGGTTCCACAAGATTTCAGAAGGAGTAAATCACGGTTAAGCTGGACGGATAAGTGGACTGGGAGTCTCAGGAATTTTTGGCCAGCAAATCAAGATTTTATTATTATGTGCAACTGGCGACCTTCGACCCTGCGGCCTATTGGGGCAAACTCCATGCCACTTACCAGCTGATCCAGCCCGTGGAGGCCAGAGTCGCCGATATGTGATCCATTTAAAGTTTGCCATGAATAAACGACGTGAGAGTTGCCTCGACATGCTCAGAGCTGCCTCAGTTTGTTGGGGTAAATTCCAGATCACTTACCAGCTGATCCAGCCCGTGAGGGCTGCCTCAGTTTGTTGCTTATTATAATGTTAAATAAGGATGGCTAGTTTGCTACGAGACGAAACTATCGTTCTCATGTCACTCGTATCCACCAATGTACTAATTGATAATCCAGAATATGAATTCGGGCTTTCCTATGGGCCACTTTCATGGGTGGGTACTTTTCAGCAAGCATTTCTTAAAAATTGTCACCGTTATGCAATTGTTAAGAAAACTCTCGCTGCGAATTCTCTCACCCGAGTGCATATTAGAGAGTTAAATCAAGAAACTAGTTAGCTAATATACGTACATAATTTTTATTTTATTGAGATTTGACTCATGTCTATTGCAGCAATACCACTGCATGTTAGTCAACTCAGCCATGCCCTTGGGTGAGTTAATATTACAATCAACACAATAATGATTGATGTTTACAAACCAACACTCACATTCAATAATACATATGGTTGAAGATGATTTATGTTTGGCCAATACCCGGTACGACTGAGTCATGTTAGTCACTATGGGCACGTGCACGATCATGTACCCCAAGAATCATGGTCGAGCTGTGTCAACCAATGTGGGCACAAGCTTGACCGTGCCAAGAAGCATGACCGAGTCAGGTCAACCGCTGAGGGTATGGGCACAGTCATGCCACTAGGCAGAGTCTGACCATGTCTGGATATGAGGGAATGAGCATGAACGTGCCACCAGCCACATCCTAGTTGTGTTCGGGCCTGGAGGAACGGATACCTGTGACATGGTGTGTCTAGCTAGGGGCATGACTTGGCCATGCCCTTGTCATGCCCCTTGTTGGAGATGCCGAGTTGAGCGAGATTTTAGAAGTGATCTGAAACATATTGATGTGAAGATTAAAGATGAAGAAAAGGCGACGATACTATTGAATTCTTTACTGTCATCTCCGACATATGAAAATTTAGTTACGACTTTGATGTGAAGGAAGAAAACCCTGAAGTTAGAGAAGTCCCAGGTGCTCTTTTAGAATTTTACCAGCGGAAGAAAGATAATGATGAGGCATCTTAAGGTGAAAAGTTCATTGTGAGAGGTAATCAAGAACGTGATAGGAGTAAGGCTCGATATGGGTCTGGCAACAATAAAAAGGCACGATCTAAATTGAAAAAGAAGAAGTAGGTCACATGCTACAAGTATAGAGTGAAATGTCATTTTAAGAGAGATTGTCCAGCGAAAAAGAAAGTCAATGCAAACAGTAAAGATGGTTCATTATTGAAAACTATAAATACAGTGGAAGAAGAAAATTTAGAAAGTGGCAACGGGATATGCTTTCTATTTCGTCTAGTTCAGAGCAATTGTCAGATTCTTGGATCTTGGATTCAAAATGCTCTTATCATATGAAGCCTAACAAGGACTATTTCGACACCTACAAAATAGTTCTGTTCAGATGGGTAACGATGTATCATGTAGATTTATTGGAATAGGGAATATTGTCAGAATCAAGATGTTTGATGGCGTACTCAGAACGTTGGGTGATATTAAACATCTACTAGATCTAAGGAAGAACATTATTTCATTGGACACACTAGATGATAGTGGTTGTTGTTACAAATATCTGAGCGGAGTAATGAAAGTCAATAAAAACACTCTTATAGTGACGAAAGGAAAAAAAACTAGCAAGGACAATGCTTTTATAGATTGCTAAGTAGTATGATTGAGGGATTTATGTGAACAGCTGTGATGATGATTCAATTCTCTTTTTTCTACTTTATGTTGATGATATGCTAATTGTTGTAAAGAATATGACTGAGGT
>JBBPFP010000118.1:3917533-3935064 GCA_037974795.1 Kaempferia galanga | reverse complement strand
TAGTAAGAGAAGATGAGGGACCAGATCCGATAGCCGTTGATTGTCTCCTTGTTTATCCAGCGCCATGTATCAGTAGAGGGTCATCTAGGGGACCAAATCTAACAACCTTGTAACTGCTCTTATATTCTTAGGATGCCTTGCATTTTAAAATATTCAACATCCTTGTCCACAAGCCTATATAGGGCATAGACTTGCCTTGAGGGCAAAAAAAGGTAACATTGATGTGGAGTGGCCTCGAGAATAGATAAAGTCAAGATCGGAGATTGAGACTGAGAGGATGTCAAGGTCCAATGCTGAGAGAGGTTGTTGGCAACTGGGGTCGATATAGAGATAATGTCGATGATTGGAGCCGAGACTAAGATATGGTGTTGGTGACATGGGCCGAGACAGAGATGATGTCTAAGATTGGAGCCAAGACTGAGAGACAGTGTTGGCGACTGGGGTTGACACAGAGATGATATTGGCCATTGGAGCCGACACTGAGAGACAGTGTTGGGACCTGAGACTGATCTAGAAGAGATGTCGGGATTTGTGAGAGATAGGAGCCAGTGGGATTGGTAACTGGTTTACCTTTGGTTAACTTTGCATCTATGGAAGGAGTGCATTGAGCTCACTGGGCTTAACTTGAGTTCCTTCTACGATGAGTTTGACCCTCTGTAAGTAGCATCCATAGTATTTTGACTTTGACTGACAGCTCAATATGACTCTCCTCGGAGCAAAGTACCGTCAGATATTCAAACTTTCCATCCAACTAATCTTGAAGGTGGACGACCCAACCTCACATATTGGCCACTATAAGCAAATCTAGAAGTGCAAGTAGCTCCTTGCTAGTAGCCAACGCCCTAAATTTTTTATCCTATACAAGAAAAATGCCCTATAATATATCATAACTGAAATTCAAATTGAAAATACTTGAAATCTACTACGTTCCACCCTGACCTGGGGCTATTCTAAGAAAGTTTTGAATCGGCAAAGAATGAAAAGAACACCCTTAACTATTTCTACGCTAAAAGCATGATCTTCTTTAACAATTATTAATTTGATATTTAAAATAGCTCTTAATTTATGTATGCTTTACTTTAAAACAAACCTGCATTACTTAGGTTTATCAAAATTATATTATTTTAGAATAATTTTAGTCAACGCTACTCTATTTAAAGGGGTACAGTGTTAGTTAAAGTTGTTTCAAAGTGGATCACAAACGAATATTTTGGATATTGAATTATGGACAAGGTGAATTTGAATGAAAATTTGATTTGATTCTATTAGTGAAAGTGTTGGAGCAGATGGAGATATGAATTTATTTTGATAGTTTTGGTCTTTTGGATAACAAATACTTAGGGATGTTATTTTAATTTTTAATTTTCTATTTAAAATCTAGTAAACATGGGACAATTTGGAAAGTATTAAAGTATTTTAAAATAAAAAAGGGAAACTCGAATTGGAAACATTTTTAGAACTCTGTAAATTTGAAAATAAAGCAAACTCGAAGGGTGAAATGAAACGTTTCCATCGATCGAGTCGGTGATACAACTGTTGCTCTTGATCGGCGGCCGTGGAAACGGCTCCAAATTGTCGCCGATGTTGACAGCGCTGTTCTCGCCACCAGCGGCGCAGGGGGAGGATGGAGCGAGGAAGTCCCACTGAAGGCTGAAGCGATCTTCGTGCACCTTCCTTCCTCTTCGCGATGGCGAAATCGGCTGCCGGATGGATCCCTCACAGCAAGCGCGTCCTCCTCCTCTTTCTCCTCGTCGTCTCCGTTTCCACCGCCCTCGTTTGCCTCGTCCGCACTGCCTCAGATCCATGTGATTCCCGCCGGAATGGACTACCGGTGACTGTGGACCGGACACAGATCGTGCGGCAGCAAGATGCCCCCGTCGGCGCCCGGGAGAACCCTCTCGGTTTCATGAAGAGAAAACTCGTGCTTCTCGTCTCCCATGAACTCTCTCTTTCGGGTAATTAATAATGCTTTTCTATATTTATACATATAACGTATATATTTGAACTTCTTCCCTCCTTTGGGCTTTGATTGTTGGGTTGGAATCCTTCTTCGACTTAATCAACGTCCGTAGTTGGAATTGAACCCTTTTTATGACGGCTTGTGGGAAATTTCTTCCTTCAAGTGGCTTTTCTGATCTTCTGGTTCTTCTCCTTTGTTAATTCTGTATTTGGGTAGAGATGCCGGATAACGGTTTCTACTTCTTCATTATAGAAAGGGATGAGATTTCACACTCTCACCTCCGTGGCCTCCTGATTTGATGTTTAAAGCAACTGACAATAGGCCGAATGAGAAGATTCCGAAAGGTGTTTAGACAGGACAGAAATTGTATTCCATTAACTTGTTGGGATTTGCTGGAAATTGGACCTTTTTTTGGCTGTAGACACAGCGGTTATGACCTTGTGTTAAATTTTTGAAGTGACTTGGTACTATTGTCAACGAGCTTGTACTAGAAACTAGTACTTTATTGTTTGGTAATGAGGCCGAAGTTGTTTGTCAAAATATTGAAGATATTAATGAGGTATCACAGAAAGCTTCAAGAAGCCAATTCCTTGAAATATGGAGTAATTAACATTATTCAAGAACAATAATAGTGTACCATCTAAAAAATATCATTGGATCTCATAAGTTTTCCATCGAGCTAAGGCCAAAGTTGCTTTTTAAAACTTCTGAGATCCAATGATATTTTTTAGATGGTACAATGATACCAGCAAATATGTATCGGTGAGTTGAATAGAATCTGCTGGTATCTCAAACATAATTATATACACTAAAATGCTCATGATTCATGAGAAAGATAATAAAATTAATTGCCTCAGGTTATGTTGTGACAATAAAACGAAGAAACTACTAGGTTAAATAATGTTGTTTGAACCCAAGAAACCATTTCTTTTCACATATAATGTAATGTGCCTGTTCTTTTGAAACATGGGGAAACCGCGGAGAATAATTTTATGAGAAGAAATACAATGAATGCGAGAAGGTTTCTGGTACTTGAAGCGCTATATATCAAGTGCATTCTCTATAATGAGTTCAAGATTGAGGCAGTGGAATTTATTTGATCCAATAATGAAGCTTTGGTTTGGATTATAGTCAATGGTGTAGAAAGTAACCCTAAGGCCAGGGTTTTACCATTCTGTTAGTAATTTCCATTCTATTATCATTCTTCTTAAGGTTGATTTAGCATTATTCCTGCTTTTATTAGTAGTAGATGATGTAAGTCACTAAAGCAACATTAAATTCATGCATCTTCATGAATGCCTGCTTATACAGGATTATAAAAACATTTGGGATATGATAAACTAATTTCCATTCAACTCATTGGTTGTTATGGTGATAAAAGCACAAAAAAAGGGAAGTTGCCTCGTTTGAAATGTTTTTCATCAAAGGCTTTATTTCAGGAGGACCATTGCTGCTAATGGAGTTGGCATTTCTCTTGAGAAATGTTGGTTCCCATGTGGTATGGATTACTTATCCAAAATATGAAGAAAAGAATGAAGTGACATATAGTCTGGAGCATAAGATGCTAACTCGGGGAGTACAGGTATTACAACACCAACCAACATATTTGATCAGCATCTGTTCTTGTAGTGGGTGTCCTATTCATGTAGTCCTACTATCCAGATTTATCTTTCTTAACACCACATGGCTAGTTTCCACCATATTTGTAACTCTAGTTGGTAACCTGATTTCTTGGCTGATTAGTATGCAATTACACTTAATCTGAGACAGGAATGCATGCCATGTTTTGGATGTCGAATAACATGGTTTGGGATTCTTGGGAACATTATTCTTACAATGAATTGGTGTCAGTTAATCTTAAAACTAATTGCAATTTTTTGCAGTTAATGGTTAAATTATATCTCAAGTATTTTTAAGTATCCCATGTACATATAAGGATACTATTCTGGCATCTTATTTTTTTGGTAAGAAAAAGTAGTTTTCTATTTCTTATTACCTCATTCAGTTGTATTATATTTATAGGCTTGTATTTGGCAACTTGTTAGGTATTTTCTGCGAAAGGACAAGAGGCCATTGACACTGCGATTAAAGCTGATTTGGTTATTTTGAACACTGCTGTTGCTGGAAAGTGGCTTGATGGCATTCTCAAGGAACAAATTCCACAAGTTGTTCCAAAAATTTTGTGGTGGATACATGAAATGAGAGGACATTATTTCAAATTAGAATATGTGAAGCATCTTCCTTTTGTTGCTGGTGCTATGATCGACTCTCAGACAACAACTGAATATTGGAAAACTAGGACTCATGACCGTTTAAAGTATGTTATAAATGCAATAAATTCAGCCTCTCATGTTGCCTCTTTTTTCCCTTTATCTTGTACAAATATGTTCACATCTTATCTCCTTGTCATTTAGTATTTTTCTCTACATTCAGATGTTTTCTACAGGAAATGAAAATAGTTTCAACTATCAGTCGATTTGGAAGAGTAGGATTCTTGATTGTTTAAACTTTAAAGTAGTCAGTAATACGGTAGTTCCATCGCAAATGCTATCAGTTTGTTCCTATATCTTGTGCAAATTTGTCCACATCTTTAACTCTTTAGCATTTAGTACGTTGGTTCATTCAGATGTTACCTAAATAGTAAACTGATTTTTTATTTATTCAAAAGCATTAATTGCTTAATTTCACTATCCAGCTTTGCATTGTCTTTGTATTAAGAGACACAATCTAGTCACTGCAGGCAACAGGTTTTGTTCTTTCTGTTCTGGCCTTTTTAGTATTTATTGCTCTTCTACAATGAAGAAAAACTTTAGATATTTAAATTCATAAAAAAAAATTATGCTGATGCTTATTTTTTTTCCTATATATATATATATATATATATTTGATATTATGGTTTCACCATCCAGCTTCCATCTTTGTACTTTGTAATAGGATGCAATCATGTCTCTGCAGATAAGTGTTTGTTCTCTCTATTGTGGCCTCTTTAATATTTATCGCTCTTCTTCATTGAAGAACAAACTTTTGACATCTAAAATTTACAATTGTTTTGGGGTTGATGCGCATTTCATTTTAAGACTATTTCATGATATTAAGATAGATAAATATGCATCAAATGAATAGAAGAAAATAATAGTTAACCTGATCACTATAAGCCACCAACTACTGATATTCCTTTCTAGTTATTGTTCTCTTCTGCAACAAAATAAGGTAGTTTACCATCTCTCTTCCCTCCAGTTATCTACTCTTTCCTCATTTTTTTTTATGTTTACTGTAGGATTAATATGCCAGAGACCTATGTTGTTCACCTAGGAAATAGTAAAGATTTGATGGAGATTGCTGAAGACAATGTTGCAAAAAGAGTTCTTAGGGAGCATATACGGGAATCTCTTGGAGTTCGGAGTGAAGATCTTATATTTGCCATAATAAACAGTAAAGACTCGTTTCTGATTTCCTTTATAGAAAAAGTATTTTATTGATACTGGCTGGATTAAATTCAATCATTTTCCAGCTATGTCTGCAGATCTGACTTTTTGGTTTGCACTAGTTTTTATTTGGGCATAAGTTTTAAGCTATGCAGCATTTCCAATATCTTGTATCATTGACATAGAACTTCATTCCCTTCGGTTTTCATGCCTGAAGGTTATTGATCTGACTTTTCCTTCTGTTACATGTTTTAAACCTTTAATTCAATTTCTAATTTTGCAGATGATTGCTCATTTATGCACACATTACAGTTTGTCGTATAAAGTAACTTGCATTTGGCTATATGTTGTGGCTATAGTCATCATTGACAGTTGCTAGTTGGAAATGGGTTTGTGCAACTTGTGGAAAGCTCTATTTTGGTTCGTAATGTCTCATTTTCAATTTCTTTTTGTGGTTATTTGGACACCTTGCAGGCGTTTCGCGTGGGAAAGGACAAGATCTATTTCTTCGCTCATTTTATGAAAGCCTCCAAATCATCCAAGAGAAGAAGCTCCGAGTGCCATCGATGCATGCAGTTATAGTTGGAAGTGATATGAATGTTCAGACAAAATTCGAAACAGAACTCCGTGAGTTTGTTCAGAGTAAAGAGATCGAGGGTCGTGTTCATTTTGTTAACAAAACACTAACAGTGGCACCATACCTGGCTGCAATCGACGTGCTGGTTCAGAACTCTCAGGTATTTGGAATGAGATTCCTTTTGATATTCGTCAAAGCATGTGTTGATTTTTCTTTTCATCAGGCCCGCGGAGAGTGCTTTGGGAGGATAACCATAGAAGCTATGGCATTTAAATTGCCAGTATTGGTATGCCACTCTCTATAGATAATATTTCTATTATTCAATATTTATAGATAAAAAACATGGTCGCTGCTGTCAAATATAAACTGATTGCTAAAGTTTAAAGCCCAGCCTATCCTTTGTGTCAATTTGATAATTATTTGTTGTTAACTTGTTTCATTGATGGTAGATTTTTTTGTTTTTTTTTGACAACATATAATGGCTAATTTTTTCTTGGTCATTACAGTTGACCTTAATAGTGACCGATTAAAGGAAAAAATGAAGGCCTTAATATTGAACACTCAATGATAAACATATCCATTTGCATAAACCATAGCTTAGTGTGTATGAATAAACTGCTGTCAGATCAAGATCCATTCTGTCAAAAGGAGGTTTCATCCGACCCAAAAATTTTTTCTTTCGGTGAAGTAGGGTCTGTAAAATGGCCATGTTAGATAGTCCTATTTACCATTATTAGATTTGGATTCAAATTCATGGTCAGTTCTATGACTTCGACTCACTTGTAGTCGAAAATCTTTTACATGCCATGCTACGATGTCTGTCGCATGAGTCCATAGTCTTCTGATCTTTTGATTAGGGTAAAAGATTTTAGATTCAGGATTTTCCCCTCTAGGTCTGGAAAATCTTTTTGTTCTTTCTTGTGATTGCACTTGACTTTTACGACCTCTCTTGTGCTTAGGGCACGGCTGCTGGTGGAACCACAGAAATTGTTGTGAATGGAACTACAGGTTTATTACATCCTGTCGGAAAGGAGGGTGTAATCCCACTCGCTACGAACATGGTAAAACTTGCCACAGATGTTGAGCGAAGATTGGCAATGGGAAGAAAAGGTTATGAGAGGGTGCGCGAGAGATTTATGGAGCATCACATGGCAGACAGGATTGCGTCGGTTTTGATTCAAGTGATAAAAAAATCAAAGGCTCGTTCTCATACTTGAGATATCTTTTGAGGTCAAATGAAGCAACAAGATTGTGAGATGCTATCCTCCCTCACTATTTTGAAAATGAAACCTTGTGCATATGCTTGACTCAGGGAAATAAGAAGTTCTATCACATGATGATGATGGTTCATTCATATCTCGGCGGAACATTCATTCTGGTTTGATCGCCATCCATTGCAGTACCAATGCTTTAAACACCTCTCTATCTAGAGCCTCTTCCATTTACTCACGCGCAGGTACATACTGCATTGTCAAAGTGTATTAGTACTTTATCTCTTTGTTTTTTAGTCAGCTTCCAGTGATCACCCTTACTATTGTAACCATTGTATTGTATACGTTTTCTCCCTTTCTTTAGTGAACATCTCTTTTAGAAACACACTCTTAGGTGAACTTCAATTCATCACATGGTAGGTAAGAATTCTGAAATCGAAGAATAATGACACAATGTACACCCAACCACATGAAACATTAGCTACAATGCGCAGACCTTGCAACTCTTCCTACAGGATCCTACCATATAGAGACGATTCTTTGTGCACTCTCCGACCGCAGCCCAGTTGGGGCAGAGAACATTCGCATCCTCACATGCAGTACTTGACCCGTTCACCTCTTGGCTCTCAAATGATGCCACATGAATCCACTTTGTTGCGGACCACTTTTCGCCTTCAATGACAGGACAGCCTCCGTGCAAGCTCTTTGGATCTGTTATTGCGTTAGGGTGAAGACTAAAGAAAAGCAAAGCATCGCCTTTTTGAGGTTTTACTGCAGTCAAAACAAAGTAGCAGACAGTCAGAAATGCATAATAACTGGTGTTTAAAGTGGCGAAAACTGTCATAAAACCAGATAATGCATAATAAGTATGGACACAAGGCCAAACTTTGCTCCCAAAGTAGTGTTTTAATTTTGGCGGCACGAGTATAAGCAGTCTAGAAGTATCAGAAGTTGTGTATTTGAATAAACTTGGTGACAAAATTACCTGCATAACCATTTTTTGCACAATCAGACCAAGAGTCATCCTTCTGTTGAGACAATTTCCCCTGCAAATTACACACAATGTTGTTGGCAATCGACAGGAGTAAATTCGACTAAAGGGAAATTTTAGTAAGGTCTAGCCTCTGAATCCGGGAAGACAGTCTCTCCGCCTTTTCGAACATCAGACAGGTACATTAGCACTGTGGCAACCCGATGACCTCCAAGTCGTTGATTGATTTTGTCATGAAAATAGTCGAAATGAGGTTCATACTTTTCACCATGCTCATAGTGAAGAACTTGCATTGCTTCCCCGTTTTCTGATTTATCCAGGATAGTTAACAGTGAAGCCGGCGAATGGTTCAAAAGAAGTATTGCAGAAAAGGGAAGGTACTGAACTACCTTCTGGTAGGAAAGTCCAGGTAGCGATCCTCTGCTCGATTCGTGCAATGGTTTCATCCTTTAAAATTCAACATAGAGCATTAGACATGTTAATACTATGCAAATTCTATTTCACATGCACTTAATTTCTCCAGAGTACCAAAACTAACTGACACAAGGAAAAAAAAACTTCGTCTTGCTATTAGAATGTCCAGCATCTTAAAGAATCGATACCTCCATCAGTCAACCAGCCGAGTTTGATGCCCCAATGCTACGATAACAACATATGAACTCAAACACCACATATGACCTCCCTCAAACTCCCTGCCCAAACACTTCATATGACCTCAAAGAAGTGGAAGTTCCTAGGATAAATTTTCTTACACTACATGACCTCCATCTCAAAACTAATTGAGTCAGACATCTCATGGAGGTGTCTTTATCACAAACATGCACCCATACAAAATTTAGAAGCCAAGCCAGTTTCTCAATCAGAGAATGATGTCACACAACATCACTATCTTTTTTTTCCCCCTCTCATTATGATTGGCCATTTTAGGTTGGATTCCATGTTCCAAATGAAACTACAAACTATCTAGCAGCAATCTTGCACTACCAAGTGGCACACTGATTCATAGTTAGTAATTTGGTAGTTTGCTCAAAAGTAACCCCAAATTAGACATACCAATGCAAGAGACCATCAACTTAGATTTAGATTCACTTCAAATATATGGCTTTTGTTCATCATTTATGCAAAGGGAATATATTTAGATTGTTAGGAGCAACCATGATAAGCATAAATAGTAAATTTCTAGAGTTAATGAAGAAGTTAATCTAGAATTAGATATTTCAATTTTCACATACGGCCCCAAGTCTGCAAGCTACTATAGAAGAAAATTGAACTGCTTGAGCTTTAGAAGAGTGTGGATAGAAATGCAGTAAGAATTTGTTGTATTATTCATCACCTGCCGCTTCTCGAGGAACATGCCCGAGCTCGTCCGCACCTCGCTCGTCATGCTCTCGCCAGATTCGTTGTCCGCAACCATCGATTTCTCCAACTTGTCCTTCGCCTGGTGTCACAGCCAACGCTAGCGTGGGAAACGAGAGATCTTGCCGAACAAGAAAGATTCCGCCATGGAACGAGATCTCACTCACCAGGGCAACGAGGTGCTCGCATTCGTCATAGGTGAGGAAACCCTTGTACAAGAACGCCCTAGACAGAAGTAGCAGATCTAATGGAATGGCGAACAGGGGAGTAGAAACCGAGGGACGGGGTACGAATCGCTTCGTTACCTGGGACGCCACGAGAGCTGGGTGACACGGGAAGGATCGACCAAGCTGTGATCGGCGACGGCCGAGAGCACACGGATCGCCGCGAAGGCGAAGAAGAGTCCCTGGAAGGAGCGATTCATCGGGAGCACAGCTCATGCTTTGGCTGGAAGACAAGAGACAGATAAGGTGTTCGATTAAATGTACAACTACTCCAAATTTTTCATTAATGTTGTGTTTTAACTTTTAAGCAGCTCGAAGAGAAAAGTGAGAGTGTTTACACAACACACACACAGCGTTGATTTGCTCTCTGATATTCAGAGTGCAAGATATTTTAGTATTCCGTTATCATTTTTTTTTATTTTCCCACTGTGCACGGTTAAAATTAAAAAAAAAAAGAAATCCTTTCCCGAGTGAACCCAAATGTTTCGAACCATCCTTTAAACTCTCATTTTCCTCGTTGTCACCTTACGCCATCTTTGCCTATCAACTCCGATCGACTTGCCAAGCCTGTCTTTCGCCGTTCATCTTTAGTGTGCTCCCCTTTATATGTATCCTAAACATCTTCCTCCTCCATCCAAATGCTACACTTTACGGTTTATACAACGTCATAGAAGCTACGGAACCTTAGCTGCTGCAATGTTCTTGTTTGTGGTCTTATGACATTGTAGCAGCTATGATTTCGTAGTTGCTATAACATTCTGGTTTAAGAACGTTGTAACATTTATGATTTCGTAGCCGCTATAATATTTTGGTCTAGGTGAACTGTAGCTCCTACAAAGTGATAGACACCTATAGCAACTACGAAATCGTAGCTAGAATTGTCAATTTGGGTTGAGTCCGTCAGGTTGGCTCATCCTGCCAAACAATTTAAGCAGTTTCAATTAAAATTTTATCAACCCATTTAAAGGCAGGTCCAAGTAGGCTGACCTGCCTAGGCCTACGACCTGCGTGGGTTAGCCCACGACGGACTTGAGTTTGCATGCGAGTTGAGGAAATATTGAAGTAGTCGCTCATGCACCTTCAACCGTCCTTGAGGTCCCTTAACACTTCTTTTGTAGTGCATTGATGCAACTAGGATTTGGGGTTGCTAGATTGGTCTATACCATCTTCTTGGTAAGCTTCTTAACTTACTTTGACCGGCTTTCCTAAGTAATATGTGTTAAATTCATTTTGCTTCAAAAACATTTTCTCTTCACTCGTTGAACAACTTGCAGGTCAATCCAGGCCAGCCCCAGATTTTTTTATTTTATTTGTTTGTTAAGCCCATGAGTTGCCCGCCTAACCCGCAACTTACCTTAAGTTAAATTAGGTAGAAGATTTCTCAATTCACCAAGATAATATGTTGATCCGCCCCACCCTAGCAAATGGATGGCTCTCCATGGGCCGGCCTGCCCCACCAAGGATTAACCACGGGTTGAATCATTCTCAAACTCTTGGATTATGTACAAATTATCCAAATTAATGAATCGAGAAGATTTTACTTATGGCAAACAAGTAATATTACTTTTTCAGATAATTATATTATTTTATTATTAACGATCAATTTAAAAGGCAGAAATATTATTCCGACTGTATTTAGAGACGAAAATTCGTCTCTAATTTAATCAGTAAAGACCGGTATCTTTTGTGATGAATGGTTTTACTTGCAAACTATAAATACTGGTTTCTGTATGTGCTGATTTAAATATTCAATTTGGTATATTCTTTTTGGTTATATTATAATTTGACCGTATATATCAAATATTCATAGTTATAAAAGTATTTATTCGTGGCATTGCCATAAAGATTTTCCTCTTTCCTCTCCATTTACAAAATATGTAAACCTCCCAAAAAAGAATTTAAATGGGATATTTGATTTACAAAAACCCTGAACCCTTATACACTTTCACAAACTTTTTTACAACATTACATTTACATTCTTTTTTATTTATTTTGCACGTTTGTTAGATAGGTAGAGTTCCCACCACAAATAAATGCAATATCTTGAGCAATAAAATCATTGGAATAGACAATAAAGTTTCAACAATTAATGGTGCTATTCCACTCACTGCTAGGCTTGCTAACACCATCTTCAAGCACAATTAATGATTTGACATCGTTAACCTTTTCCTTACAAGAATATCAAACATAAAGTATATGTTTATTTTGCCTTAAAACGACGATAGCAAACATGGATCCCTAAAGGTGAGTCTAGTGTCTATTATATGAGTAATTTAATTGAGGCTTAGGAATGTTTGAGAAATTAATGTCAATAATTTTATGATAATGATTCAAAATTAATCCCTTGAGAGGAAAATAATTATACAGTTATAAACGGAGGTTACTTTTGGCCTCCTGATCATTTTTGCACGAGAGGTAGCTAAGCCACGAGTCTGAGAAGTCAACGACAACGAGTCACACAGGCACACCGCAACACAGCGGAAACAATATCTGAAACAGTGGCCATGTAATAATTGCTGATTGTTTAAATTTCCTTAAGCAAAAGGAAATCCCTTAAAAGTGTACAAATTGGTAGCTTATATAATTGATAATATTTATTGAAAAGTTATCTATCCATCAAACACACAGCCTTAGAGCAGACTCTTTCTATCCATTCTCGTCATTGCAACTATCATTTGATATCTCATCGTGCCATAGCAGGAATCAACTCTTTCATTGCGGCTCTAAAAACTAAAAAGCCACAATTTCTAGTTTTATTATAATTCTGTCTTCTTTCGAAGTCAAATAGTGAGAATGTGGCATCGACATGCTCTCTGTCCAATCCATTGCCTTGGCAATTTGCCCAAAAAATAAATAATTACAAACTGCAATTATTAAACTTGAACATGATCAAGAACAGAGAGAAGGCAAGATGTGGTTTACGTTATCTAGATGGATATGGTTTCATGTTGTCCCCAGAACGCAGAGGCCAACTCTCCACCACCCAAGAATCTAACCCTATCTGCTCTGCAAAAGCCAAACCATGTTCCTCTCCACTATTTCAACCAGTCAATTGTTTTCCAATATAAACAACTTTGCCTGGTTTTCTGCACAAGGATTGCCTTCTCCTCCCTCCATCGTTCTCTCTTGCAGTGCTCACTGCACAATCCTGCTTCTCTCTCTGGTAATCATGCCTCCTCTCACTACTGCTACCATTTCATTAGCTATGCAGCTTATGTTACCGATTTCCTGTTACTTTTAGCAATTTTATGGCATTCTAATATTGACTCCCTGTGTTACTGGTTGTGCTCATCGTGTGCATGTGAGTAGCATGCATGGTCCAATGTTATCTTTTTCATTATACTTTTTATCCTAAACCTACTTTTTTCTTTCTGGATTGATTGTGTTTTAAACTCTAGGATAAAACACATCTCGGCAGTTATTTTCTTTTTGGTGTTTATAATCCCTTTTGGGGAAAACATAGATGTTATAAGTAGCCGAAGTCTTCTCTGTTTTTTTTTTTACCAAAGTGAGTATAGTGCGAGGAGAGAAAGAGGAAATTACCGAGTTGACTTATTGAAGAAACTGGAATCATCTGATTTCTGGATTATGTTTTGTGAGAGGATCCAATTCCAGTGATAGAATTTGATGCTTTGACCGTTTCATGCTGCTATTTGGTTATGCTAGCTATACAGCCCAAACATATCTGTTTCAAGATTTGACTTTTACTCTATGGAACATCAAGCCATTTCATTTCAAAACATGTGTTTTCATTTACATATATTGGTTTATGTAGTTATTAAGAGAAGATGGAGAACAAGGGCTTCTTTTTGCTAGTATGAATAGAATATGCCAAAAGGAAATTACTTTAGCATATATTCTGATCAAATATGACTTTCTGATTTTGATGTTCTTCCCTTGTATTGATTGCTTGCATTGGAAGGTCTGGGAGGGTAGCAGAAAGACAACATGGCTAAAATGATGGTGTCTCCCATGCAATGCAAAATGGACTTTCCAGGCAAATCATTTCAGGCAGGGTCCATGCTAACATCAAAGATGTGGAATTCTACACTGTTAAATGCTCAAAGGCCTAAAACTAGAAGATGCATTTCTGCATTCAAAGTGCTCGCTGTAAAGTCTGAAAATGGTGTTGTGCCTAGGTTGGAGTACTTACTTAATCTGGACACAAAACCCTACACTGATAAAATCATTGCTGAATACATCTGGTATGCCACACGCATCTCTGTTCATAATTTCTGAACCTTATAGAACTAGTCTATAAGATGAAGTAATGTGAATTTGAAAGAATAAAAGAATGCAAAATCTTAGCTCAGTTTCTTGTTTTTTCTATTACATCAAGTTTTATTTTAGCACAAAAAAAAAATTGTTAACGTAATGAATAACAGTATGAATTATACCTGCAGCTTAGTCTTGCTTAAAGTTCAATAGAGGATAAGCTCCATATAGTTGTCACTAACTTGAAGCCTAATTTAATTCAAAGCACAACTTATTCTATATATGACAGAACTTATTTTGGATACCTGATATTATGTGGATATTGGATGTAATAAAATCTTTCTCAACTTCAACTAGGATCGGAGGAACTGGTATTGACCTCCGAAGCAAATCGAGGGTATGTGTTTTTTCACATCTATTTTGTCTGGTTCTACACGAACAATCAAGCAGAAACCTGTAGAAAAATATTTTTATCATGTTTGTTAACAGTTTTTAAACATGACCAGACTATATCAAGACCCGTGGAACACCCATCTGAATTACCAAAATGGAACTATGATGGATCAAGCACTGGTCAAGCTCCCGGAGAAGATAGCGAAGTTATTCTATAGTAAGATAGATAATGCTTAGTCTTTATGTTTTGTCTCTATCAAGATTGCAAAATGAAAGTTCTCAGTTTCCTTTGTACTAAGCTATTACTTTTATCAACAGTCCTCAAGCTATTTTTAAGGATCCATTTCGAGGAGGAAACAATATATTGGTTAGTATAGTCTGCTGGTACTAATTTTCTAATCTCAAACAAACAAGCAAAAAGTTAAAATGTTAATGTTTCTTATGAAGGTAATTTGTGATTCATATACTCCAAGTGGAGAGCCTATCCCTACCAACAAGAGACACAAAGCTGCACAGATATTCAGTGACCAAAAGGTCATTGACGAAGTTCCTTGGTAAGATAAAGCATAGTTGTTTTGAGACCACCAGTTCCTTTTCTTGTGCAGTTGTATAATAGATCCGTCTTGTTTTCAATTTGCCAAACTAAGATGTTTTCTTTAATTATACTGTACAATACTTTTAGGTATGGTATCGAGCAAGAGTACACCTTACTTCAAACTAACGTGAAATGGCCTCTTGGCTGGCCTGTGGGAGGCTATCCTGGCCCTCAGGTAACTTATTTTTCATTTTCCTGACAAACACTTGAATTATGTCATGAAGATGAGAATGAAAGGAGTAGCTACACTATCACAATTATTCTAGTTAGTCCTTAATTTGCCCATCAAAAAGGGGATAAAAACATGAGAAAACTGATACATCTTCTATGTTATACTGCTTGATTTCTACACCTAAATAATCATAGACAATATAATGTCGCAGGGGCCTTACTACTGTGCGGTAGGTGCAGATAAGACATTTGGTCGTGATATCTCAGATGCTCATTACAAGGCATGTCTGTATGCTGGAATCAACATAAGTGGAACTAATGGGGAGGTTATGCCTGGCCAGGTATTGCTTCCTTCTGTTTCTTGAGTACGTTACTGATCTTTATTTCATTCATATGCTGATCTCCTAAAATTTCAACATTACCGAAACACTAATTCTATGAAAAGAATATCTTGCTTTCCTCAGTATACTACTTGGTAGATGGTTCCATATTAATGTACGATTTCTCAAATGACAATTGGTATTTTTCACATGCTTCACTGTTTCTGTTACTGTTAGGATGGAAATTGTATCATGGTCTATGATGTTCTTTCTTCAGATTTATTTAAGGCTTTCTCAACTTCAATAGATAGATAACGGAAGATGTATTTATGCAGTGGGAGTACCAAGTTGGACCCAGTGTCGGAATTGAAGCAGGGGATCATATATGGGCTTCAAGGTACATTCTTGAGGTAATGTTTTTTTTTCTCTCTCCAATCTCAAACCAGATGGAAAGATTGAGCAACATTTTATTGTTTTCCTTAATCTTTTATGAAATTTGTATTGTCCATTTATCTTAGAGATCTCTTTTCTATATAATGCTTGAATATTACATGTGTTGGTGCAAAAAAACACAGCGTAATCTCCATTTAGCATCTTGATATTTGTTACTATTACATATTCAGAAAGGAAGTACTTGTTTGAAATGATGAGATTCTGATTACTCAATCTATTCGAGATAATTTTTGTTTCAATTTTTTCTCAGTTTTTGAACATAAGATATGATGATTACTTATGATCAAGAATTCTTGGTGTTCAAGTCCTTTTTTTCACTTAAAGATTATATTTTTGCCTTATCTAGAGAATTACTGAGCAAGCAGGAGTTGTTCTTACTCTTGATCCAAAACCAATTGAGGTACTTGCATTCTTTGTTGGAAATAAATTGACTTTTATGTGCGGATATATCAGAAATAATATTGAGTTGTTCGTAATGTGGTTAGGGTGACTGGAATGGCGCCGGATGCCACACGAATTACAGGTAAGAGGTCGATGTGGAGTTAAGTCTTTTGAAAAAAATCGTATCATAGTTCTTTAAATATGTTTTTCATTAATATTGTCAATATGTCCATCTGCTTGACTTGATTTAGATGCTTGGTAATGCAGCACCAAGAGCATGAGAGAAGAAGGGGGCTTTGAAGTAATAAAGAAGGCAATCCTCAATCTGTCACTCAGGCACAAGGAGCACATCAGTGCATATGGGGAAGGTAATGAAAGGAGGTTGACTGGAAAACATGAGACGGCAAGCATAAACACCTTTTCCTGGGTACATACTGAAAACATACTTTCCATTTTTCTTTAATTTTGCCTATTTTGAATGCTTAGAATGTTCAGTAAGAACTTTGTAACAGGGAGTCGCGAATCGCGGTTGCTCCATTCGTGTGGGACGTGAAACTGAAAAGCAAGGCAAAGGTTTGCTCACATTTTTCCATGCCCGGTTTTTCTTTGTCAAATAAGTTTGGAAGAAAATTAAAGTTCCATCTTCGACTTGGTTTCAAATAATTTCAGGATACTTGGAGGATCGTCGGCCAGCTTCAAACATGGATCCCTATGTGGTGATCTCTCTTTTGGCTGAAACTACGATTCTTTGGCAGCCCACACTCGAAGCAGAGGCTCGTGCTGCAAAGGAGCTGCAGTTGCAAGTGTGAGAATTCTTAATGGTGAAGGGTTCGATATTCAATATCGCGATATTCATGTATTCAATCAGTCTAGTTGGTACTTGTTATTGCCCTTGTACAATTTCCGCATGAATGGCTTTCTAGATTTGCGTACTTCTTTATTCTTAGTCCTTTTAACTTGTCGAGGCTCGAGAGAGAATATCCATGAATGAAACAAATACAACTGAGGGCATCGATTGCTTTTGTTTATTGGATACCATAATATTCAGATTCAGCAAAGAATAAGACCGTGCAATATTTCTCGATCTCTTTCCAAAGAATGTTAAGATCGACGTTGGCGAGGTAGCTTAGCTCGTAGAGGAAGGATTGTAGGATCTGTTGGTGGTAACCACAATTGTCAAGGACAAGTATATATATGTTGTACGACAATATACGCATCATCCAGCTTGGCATCGCCCATTTCGATGCTTCGGCAAACCA
>JBBPFP010000118.1:3817462-3838816 GCA_037974795.1 Kaempferia galanga | reverse complement strand
ATGGTTAGCCAATTATTATTGTAATTGTGATTATTATTGTTTATTCGTTTATAAATCAAGATCTTAATTAAATATTTGTTTATTTTATTTATTTATTGATTTTTTTTATTTATTGGTTATTGACATTGTCTACTTGTGCGCATCACTAGAAAGCTCCCCATGTGCGTGGCGGTTGCCACAACCAGTTTGAGGATCTCTCTAACCCAAGTGATTGCTTTTGGAAGTCCATCTTACCTATATAAAAAAATCATGTAAAATTCCAAAAGAAAGATGAGGATTCTCGGTGGAAGGGGAGAAGAAAAAGTGGAAGAGAAGAGAGCCTCTCATGAAGGAAGAGAAAAGGTTGTTGAGCAAGAATGGCGGTGGACACAATTTGGAAGTGGGGGAAGACATCGTCAAAAGAGGGCTTAAAAATATGGCAGAGTTAGCGCATGATCGTGCTCTATGACATGACCGTGTTTAACTCATGGCACGACCATGCTTGGGAGGCACGATCGTGTTGCAAATTTTCGGCGGGCACGATTGTGTTTGGTAGCACGGCCTCCCCGTGTTTGGATTGGGTCTACGGGCACGACCTGCCTCATCCTTTGTCGATCTTCCTCCCACACCTGTGGCGGTTGCCATGGCCAACTCATGGGTGCTCCTGGTCCTGAAATGAGTTAAAATAAAAGCTAAGGCTATGAAATAAAAGAAAATTTTAAATGAAAACAAAGAAAGAAACTTAGTTTACCTCCAAGAAGCCCTTGTTTATGGTTATAAGTTCGACCCTTGTCATTCTCAATTGGCAGTGCATGGTTTGAGATGGTCGCACTCCCTCTTCTTTTATCAGGTTCATAGTGTCTTTTAAACCTCGCTTGTGTCAGAGTAAGATACTTTCGAACTTTCTTGTCAAGGGTTCTTGGCCTTTCATATGCTTATCTTCAAAGGATCGTCATGAAGTCGTCCATGTGATTGCTATGAAAAATCTTTCCTACCACAAATATACTTGAGAAAAGGTTGGTTAGTAATCTTAGATCAAATTAAATTTTACCTTCACCAATTAGTCAAGTGAGTATAACATCGATCAAGGCCTCAGTTGGGAAAGACTCTTCTGGATTCTTGAGATTTGGAGGTAATTGAATTAAAGTAGTGCACTTTTTGTTAAAGTCTCAATTTCATATCCCTCGAGCTCCTCTTCATGTGACATCTGAGCGGCTTCCATCTCTTTATTTTTGGTGTCGTCCTCATTATCCTCGCTCATGCTAGGCTCCTTCCAAGCTGAAAGTATAGTTGAAATTCTAGCATAATGAGGCTCCTTCATCCAACCTAACTCCTACCTACTTAATTTCCTTGCTTTGCTCGGTTGGTTGCATGATGAGGTTCTCTAATAATGTTTCCAAATTGCGTAACTTGCTGTAAATTTCGGTGGCAAAAAGGTGAAACCTACTACAATTATCAATTTTACGGCCTATTGCTTTGCAAATCTCAAAATAAAGTTGTTTTTACAACCACTAATTGTAGTTGGAGAGGACACCCCATTGTTCCTCCTTGGACTCCATGTACAGGTTAATTAGTAGCGGACAATTATTGACTACATGTCATGTTGCACAACAAAGCTTACAATAACAGTTAGAAAATTCACAACATCCAATTGATTGGACCATTGAGTTTGAGTGTCTATCTTGCATATAAGGGAAACTTGTCTACTCGTAAAAGAGAGGTTAGAAACGGCAGAAAAATAGTAAAAGGAGGAAAGAGAGATATTGTAAGAAAGAAATCTATATTAATCAAACTACTATCCAATCAATATCATTCTTGAACGTTGACAAAAGAAGGAAGAAGAGAGGTTAGAAAAGGCAGAAAAGTAGTAAAAGAAGGAAAGAGAGAAATTGTAAGAAAGAAATCTGTATTAACCAAACTACTATCCAATCAATAATCTTGAACGATGCCAAAAATTTGATGTGTTACAACCGCAAGTGCATGGTTGTCGTCGAGTAATAAAAAAATATCGATCCCGCGAGTACAGTAAAATCGAGTATTGATCAGATTAGTAGAACATGTTATCTAGAGAATCACAGGTTGTGAGTTGAAGAGAGAGAGAAAGGGAGAGAGTCTAGAGCACAACACGCAAGAAGTTGAGGGTGAACGCCGAAATTGGGGAAACTATCCTAGGATTTTAGTTTTGCAGTGATGATTGACATCCTAAATATTGTCTACTTTCCTCTCTCTCTATGTTTGTTCTCATGCAGGTGGTCTATTCCGAGATACCGATATAAACTTTTGGAATTATATCGACATGCCTACACAAACGTGACGCCTGCTTTCAAGACAACATTGCTAGTATGACCGTTTTCTCAGGGAGACTCCTATTATGATGCCCCACGGTTGCCTAGTTGCACTCCTCTACTTTGTGACGCCGAATTGGGGGCAAACCCATTAAGCTTTGTGATAACTAATGGTTCCCCTGTTCGGGTGCTACAAATCCTCATGGTGTCTTGGCCTACTTGGATGGCCGACTCTCCATGTCTCGATCATTTATAAGTCAGAGATTTGGGTTCACATTTTGGTCCTTTCTCGTGCTCATGAGATATGAAGGCGCAAGTTAGTGTCACAGTCGTGGATGCGCAATAAAGCCGGATTATGGAATAAACATGTCATGTAATGGAGAATGATAAACAAATTCTCAAATGTCAACAATTATATCGGACTGCTCCCTTATCCTAAAATTTGGAAAACTACTCAATAGAGATGAAATTACAGCCGGAAGATGAAAGAAAGTATCTAACAACTCCAAACAAAGGAAGAGGAGAAGAGAAAGCTTAGCGAGATGGTTGCCGGTGGAAAACTCTCTTCCAAAAGAGAGGAGTGAAGCCCCAAATCCTATATTCCCTAACAAGAATTTCATTGGTTTTTTTATAGCTTCTTGAAACCTTCCAAATTTGTTAAACCTTGCGAAAATTGTCGGGGCGCTGCCAAAACGAGGTTTTCAGCCCTTAGACTAGGTTTTTACGGGTTCCACCCTGAAACAAACTTGTAGATCTTAAAATTATCTTCAATTTGATTGGTCGTAGGCCTTGTGGTATGACCCGAGCTAAAAGTTATGCCGATTTGAAGTTTGGTTTGCTGCTTGGGTCGCCTTGGGACAACACGACTGTTCTAGAATCAAGATTTTCAGACACGACCATGCCTGGGGGATGGGGAGGCTGTGTTGGAGGCTATGGACTTTGTTTTTACTCAGTTTCACGTTTAATTTCGTCTAGAGGGACACACTCGTGTCACGGGACACAACTAGAGCGTGTTCGTTGCTGTGGGCTCTTGTTCGTCTTTTTAACTCCTTATTTGCTCTGAATTTGCGTCTTATCAACAAAAACATGCAAAGAGTAGTTCTCCAAATAATAAGTGTAAAAATAGCAAAAAGAAGATGTGAGTTTTCAAAATATGCTTGCGATGACACAGAATGCTTGCAAAATAATACTAAAAATCATTTATGAAATACACACATCAATTTGTTGTGAAGTATGACACCAAGTGGTAATAATTCTTGCACCCACTCTAGTAGCCATTTTCTTTCTTGTGAAATCTACTTCTCGCAACACAGTTTGCCTTGCTCTATTTCAGTAGTCTGTATAGTTTCAGCAGCCACATTCTTGCAGCACAAGTTCTGGCTCTCTACCTTGAATTTATCTTTAATAGATTTGCATCTTTCATGCCTTAGTAGATTTTGCCAGATCTCTTTCCTCCTAACTTTCTTCATCATCTTCCATTATCTACTTAATGAACAACCTTCAATTGTTGACCCGGTTTGTTGTTGAATTCTTTATTCTCTCCTTTTGAATGTTTGACTCGTGTTGTCTATGCTTCTGCAAGGAGTAGCCAACTCCAGAGATTATCTCCTAGGGTCTTGATTTATTCTCTTTGCTGTTTCCAAAATCCTCATTTTGTGCATTCTCTCTTTTGATCAATCCGTTGAGTGTTGTTAATGCCATTGCAAGGAGAAGATCCTTAAAGACCCTGGCTATTCCCACATTCTCTCTCTAAGGAATTGGACCTACCTGCTTTCTCATATCTAAGCCAATTTTATTTCCATGTGAGATATTTCTTAGTTTGTGTAACAAATTTGAAGAGTGTTGGACTTATTATAAGTCATTAGTTATGAATATTGGGTTTAGTCTTAAATTGAATGTTTTAGATTTAGGAATTATGAGTTGAGTCCTATATATAGCATGTAACAGTCCTCTTACAATAGTAATTAACAAAATATTTTAATTCATCCCTCTTAATGTAGGCTTTCATCTAAAGAAAATTCAAATATTAGCTATTCTTTTGTTGATGAGCCTTTGAAAGGAAGTAGCAAATATCTTACTATCTTATTTTATAACATTATCCTTTTAGAGAAGTGTCCCATCATGCCAAAAGTTTTATGATAAGTTGCCTTTTCAAGTGCATTCTTTATCTCATTCCTTACCAATTTCTTCATATGCACTGAACATGCAGAATAATATATTTTTGTATTTTCTACAATTGCACTACAATTGCTAAATCTGTTGATGCTTTGTTTCTCTTTGTTATTAGTTCAGATCACACACAAGTTCATTATATGTTCTTTTTATCTATGAATCAATGACTATAGAATACTAGGTCTTTTTCCATGAATCAGTCAATAGATTAATGGTTTGGGAAGAAATCATCAATCATTTACTGGTCGTCACTTGACAATGCTTGTGAAAGAATGCAGGTACTTAGCTCTTCAACAAGTTCATCACTTGAGTGGGGGTTGTCAACATGTGTCCTATTGGAGTGCGAGTTGGCTAGTGTGTGAGGTGATTGAGTGTTCCAATGGAGAAAACACAAATTGAGGGGTGATTTTGTCACCATGGCGAACTCTATTGTCTATTGTTAAACAATCACAGGAGAATGAGTTGGAAAACATGCAACATTACTCTTGGAGAGGTGGTGACTCTTGTGGAATTTCTCTCTATGCACAGCCGCATGTGTAGCATTGCTATGACTTTGATGTTGTTGCTTCTCGAACCCATTGTCTTACAGAGCACGGGAGGAATGACCACTTGGAAGCAAGGGATAGAGGAGATAATGGCTGGTGGAGTTGCTGTAATAGCAAGAGTAATGCCAATGGTAGAGAATTGTGAATCTTATGCAACGTTGTGGGCTTGATTGCTATTGAGTGGTGAACAAATTTAGAATGAGTTTCTTGCCCTAGACTATGTTATATGCCTTTTATTGAACCAGAAAGAAAAGTAAAATAGAAAGTTTTATCATGGACCTTTATAATACTTTCTATTGTAGGTTAGAAGTTAACATGCATTTCACATCTCTTTCTGAATTTGGTGACTTTTCCTTGCATGAACCTGAAATATCAAGAATGGCCTATTTTTCTTAGTGGATTTCCTTTTATCTCATGTTTGTGAGCTAAATGTCTGATAATACTTCTTTTCTCCTCAACTTTTCGGTCTTAGAATTTTCTCAGATGAGTTTCTTTTCTTTTTCTTTTTTGCAGTGATTTAGCTAGCTGGCTCGGTGTCGAAGAGAATGGTCTATTCAATTTCAAACCTAGTGTTCGACCTGTACCTCTTGAAGTCCACATACAGGCAAGACCTCCTTATTGCTTCAGGAGCTTTTTTACTTTGCCTCTTACATGGGTCATCAATTTGATTTCATGCTCTCAGATTACTTCATTATATCTTGGTGATCTCTGTTCCTCATAATTGCATGAAGTTTATTTTCTTGAGTTTTATCATTCATATTGCTAGGTTATGAAGATATAATTGAATGCACTTATCGTTTCTGACTGATGTTCATTTTTTTAACATGCGAAGTCTCAAAACCAAGGATTGAAATCTCTAATGTACTAGAGTTTTGGTCTCTGACCAACTCGAGATGGTGCCACCTATGTTGGAGGTGTGCTGGAGGAGAAAGAGGTGCTAGTGTTGGAGGAAGAAAAAGAGTAGGAGCAAGTATTGGTGTCAGAGATTCAGAGGTGTGGCAAAGGAGAAGAGGGTGCCGGTGTTAGAGGAAGAAGAAGAGGAGGAAGAAATGGCGGTCTTAGAGGAAGAGGAGGAAGAAATGGTGGTGTTAAGAGGACGAGGAAGAAGAAGAGCAGGAGACGAGCTTATCTAGAGTGGAGGAAGCGAGTTGATGTTGGAGGAGGAAGCTAGATTGCTAGGGTTTGTTTCAACGTGGAGGAGAAGGGTTTAGCTTAGATGTTGTCGGCAAAGAGTTTGCATTGCGACTTCTGTCAAACAGGAGGATGCACAATGCGGAGCAGGTTCCTCAATGTGGAGGAGGAAGCCACAAAGAAAAGTGTGTTAATGAAGGAAGCTGTGCTCGTGACTGCTCGCTGCCTCGCCATATTGTCAATCTCATGTGTTGGTCTGTGGGTTGAATGAAAAGTTTTTTACCCACCTTGACCAGAAGAACTTGAGATTTTAGACTTTGCTCAAAACTGATCCTTTGTTTGAACTGAAATGAACAGCATTAATGTGGTCTGGTATTGGAGTTTGATGTTTAAATCTAATTTGTTGATTAATAATTTGAGTATGGCTCCTCAAACAGGGATACCCTGGGAAGTTTTACTGTCCGAGGATGAACAGCATGAACAAACCAGCATATGCTGCAATATGCACCCATTCACCTACAAAACCAGTTCTTATTTTTGTCTCTTCTCGTCGCCAGACAAGACTTACTGCGCTTGATCTCATTCAGGTAGGGCGTATATTTATTTCCACTCAGGTAGTGTTTCATGTTTTTTACCAGTCATTCACTCGCTATATTTTCAATCCTAGCTTGCTGCATCAGATGAAAGTCCAAGGAAATTTCTTAACATGCCAGAAGAATCACTTGAAATGATTCTCTCGCAAATTACTGACAACAACTTGAGACATACATTACAGTTTGGAATTGGATTGCATCATGCTGGTCTGAATGATCGAGACAGATCATTGGTTGAAGAACTCTTTTCTAATAACAAGATTCAGGTAATCTTGTCTTCCATAATTTTGATTCTGATCCCCATCACACTGTTCTAGCTAAATCTTCAAAAACTTATGTTTATACATTCACAGATTCTTGTATGTACAAGCACATTAGCATGGGGTGTTAATTTGCCTGCTCATCTGGTTATCATAAAGGTTAGGTTATTTTTTGTTTTATAAAAGTTCTCTTTTTGACTTTGTGTATATGAACTGTATACACAGCCTTTGCTCATTATATTTGTGTTGGTTCAGGGGACTGAATACTATGATGGAAAAGCCAAGAGATATGTTGATTTCCCTATAACTGATATATTACAAATGATGGGCCGTGCTGGTCGTCCACAATATGATCAGCATGGAAAGGCTGTAATCCTTGTCCATGAACCAAAGAAAAGCTTCTATAAGAAGGTTAATTTTGTTACTTTTCAAATCTGATGAACATTGTTAAAAGTTCGGATATGACATTTTGTTTGATTGCGGCAGTTTCTTTATGAACCATTCCCTGTTGAAAGTAATCTGCGGGAACATTTGCATGACCATCTTAATGCAGAGGTTGTTTCGGGTACAATCAGCCATAAAGAGGATGCAGTTCATTATCTCACATGGACTTTTCTATTTCGTAGACTGGTATAACTTTCTGTTTTTAGAAGCTCTGAAAACAATTGCCTGCATTCTTTGTTTGTATCATTATACTTGTTTTTTTTTTAACATATAGAACTTTGCTTATATTCTCTTTGGAATACAAACACACACTCACTCACTCACTCACACACACTCACACACAAAATACAGATACAATGCATGCTGTTATCACTAGTAATCAGCAATGAATCTTCTATGTAATCTGACTCCTCTCATTAAATAGCTAAACTGTCAACTAGACTGCTTAAGCTGTCTACTATTTTTCCATTTCTTCTTGCTTTATTATTTTCTACCATATTGGTCTTTTTATTTTGCATGCATTTCACCAATTTGTATCCTGACATGAATTTGGGAGAAGTGTTTTTAATTTACACTAGAATTATCAATTTTACCAGTCGATTGTGCCTTTTCATCTATTGCTTGTGTTTTAATAGTAAGATGCCATGATGACCTGTGATGACATATGGTAACTCTTCATTTCTAAATTATTTCAGTATTTTATAGTTATTTGTAGTCTAGCCTTATCTGTGATCATCTGTTCAAATATGATTTTTCTCTTTTGTGTTTTTTACTTGGGATGGATTGAATCTGATATGAATTTGTATATCCAAGTTGGGAAATGGGCTTTTTTTCTCTTGCACTTGTTTTTCAGTTAGATTATGCCAAGTCAAAAGTTGCATGAATTTAGTAAAGTTAATGATGGTGTTTCAAATCTCTAGCGGTGTTAGTTGAGACAAGCCAAAATTTTCATTTTGCTTAGCAACTAACATGCAAGAAGCTCTAATACCTCAATACTTGAGATAGAATTCCTAATGTTGTTCTGCCATCATCACAAGCATCTTCTATGAATCCAAGCTCCTTACGTAACCCTTAACACGAGCTCGAGCTTCTTCCATTGTAGTTCGCGACCCTTGCACAAGGTTGAGTATCGTTCAGTGTTCCTTGACCTATTGTCTTCTGTCATGTATCTATGGCCCTTCCCCAAGCCTAAGTATCTTCCACCTTTTGGGCGTGATTCTTTACTGAACCCAAGTGTCTTTCGTTGTTAAACGTCATTTATAACCCTTGCCTAAGTCCATGAGCTCCTTCCTCACAGGACTACAATGTTTTGAAACAATTAACAATTTGGTTCTGGTCTTTGGCCAAAACTCTGAATGGGGTCAGATTTTAAACATTGTTCATTGACTCGTTAAAATCCTATATCTAAGGAACAAAATATCAATTGATTTATGATTTTTAGATTAAATAGAATTGGCCTTAACCACGCTGCCCATCCAAACTCAATTGATCCATATAAAAATCAACGTACTTTGAAACATTAATTGCTGGGACTCAGTTACAAGTAACAATCAATTTTGAAAAAGCTAGTTAATTGAACTTCGGTACAAATGTTTGTTAGGTTATGGATCCTGGTGTTTAACCATAGTTGTGAAAAGCACGCACTTGGCTGCGCCTTGCGCCATTTGCCCCTGGGCAATGACCCAGACGCAGTATTTGAATGAAGTGCGCCTAGGTGTGCGCCTTTTGAGAGGTTAAGGCACATTTAAGGCACCATTTTTCTCGCTTTATTGAAGCTTTAATTTTTTTTTAAAAAAGTCTAACCCATTCCTTTAAATACCTTTTAAATCAATTTGATTGCATTAATTTGTATGCATGTGACACATTTTTCTTGCTTGACTGTTCCTTTCCACTAGAAAATGAATATCAACCTCCCTTGGTCTCTTGCAAACTTATTTCATTGATTTTCTCTTGTATCACTCTTTCTCCCCCTAAAAAAATAGTATCAACCTCCCCTCCCCTCCACTCTCTTCTTAAACGTGAACTCTTCTCTCTCCTACAACATCAATATCAACATCAGTCTTCTAAATTTGGCTACACTTTCTTACTTTTCTCCTTTAGTTTCATCATAATGATATATATATATATATATATATTTGCATATTTAAGTTCATAAATTTTCTAGTTGGTTTTGTTTTTTTTTCTGTCATATATTCAAATTGTAAATTAGTTAAGAAATGTTCCTCACAAATTCAAATTGTAAATTAGTTTAGAATTTAAATTTCCTCTACTTTGGATTTTTCTTTAATTTGAAGTTTAATTTGATTATGAAGAAAAGCTATTTCAATATTTGAATGTTAGTGAATTTTATATTTATATTATTTAATAGTTTGTGAAATATTTGAATTTTATTAGTGAAATATTTTAGTAGAAATTCCCTATATAAGTTTGAATTGTAAAAATATATACCCAAATGTCTTATTTCAATGAGGTGTGTGCCTCACCTATGCGCTTTTGGGCACCTCACGTCTCAAATAATTGTGTTCAACTGCTTTTTTTCCTTTTTCCTTTTTTTTTCTTTCTATTTTTTACATTTCACCAAATGGTGATTGTTTTTGATTTGATTACAAATACCATATAGTATAGGGTGAAAAAGTCATAAAAGATGAATCATAAGTATGGGTAGAGGGGACTAACTGGGTTTACTCATAACATGTTATTAGAGCCACCGTAGTGCACTTCAGCTTCCTTGTTCGAGAAACTCATCTCATGACGTGCATCTTTGTCTCTGCATGCTTTCTTGATTTTAGACTTTTGCGGAGACCTCTCTTTGAAAGTCATCTCTACAAATCCAAGTCAATTTAATAGAGCTTTAGAAAGAAATTTTTTTACCAAGACAAAGGTCTTGTAAAGATGTTTAGGTTATTCAGATTTAGAAATCTATTGGTATATTTCCTGATGTTAGCTGCTCTCAAGGAAGAGCCAGAAACAAAATCTGCTGGTTAAATTGAGAAGTAAATTTTTAGGCAATGACTTCACCTACTTGAGTACTAATTTGGCCAAAAGGTGTAGTTTTGATTTGAAAATCAATCAAATTAATCCGTTTGATTATGTTATGAAAATATCTATATTTATAGCTTTAATCTAGCGAATGAGCCAACTAAACACACATAAACTATCATTTTGAAAGGAAATGATAAACTAATAAGAAATTACCCACCTAGAGATCAAATATTAAGACTAAATAATATCCTATGTTATCCTAGAACTTAATAGTACATACTATGATTTACTCTTCTCATTGATTAAGAAGCTTAGGCCTTAACAAATGGGTTGAGGTTGTGAAATTAGTTGGGGGCAGGGAAACCCAATTGAAGCTCTACTTGAAAATCACTTTTGTATAGATTGTCCCCACAGCCTAGTTAGATTGTTTACCCCGCAACTTAGTGAGGCTGCTTGAGCTCCATATATCCCATCATATTGCATAGTGTGTCACTTATGCTCCCTTTCAGTAAACTTACATCTTGATATTTAGTCGAAAGGTTGTGACCATCAGAATCTAATTTGCTCATGCGCACAAATTCATCATGGGGTGCTTCATTAAAGCTAACCACTAGTCATGCCACATTGTATTTATATCTTGTTACTGTCGGCAGTTAAATATAACATCATTAGGTTAATTTATTCAGTATGGTCTTGGGCTAGTTTACTCCATGCCCAGTCTATAGTTAATCTTAAAAAATATTCATAATCTTTACCATCAGTTGTGTTTGTTTAAGCTCCTCCTTGATAAGTAAAAAATATATATCAAAGCAAGACCAAAGTACAATATCCAAAAATCAGTAGCGTCTCAGTAAACATGGATTTGTACATTTCTAAAAATTTTCTCCATACAAAGTGTATTAAAGCTGACATTGCAAAGTGTTTGGCTTTAGGCAAGAGACGACCTCCTTTGAAGACACGCTTGAAGACTAGTAGCATCTGCTGGTAGGTAGACATCTTTTGCTCCACATGTAGCTACTCTTTGATCCTCCTCTATAAGATTGCTATAGGAGGGTACCTAGGGCTCATGTTACTCCATCTCCCACCTACAAAAGACACAACACTGATCCTCCAGGTAGTCCAGTCTGTCTCGCAGGGGAAGTCGCCTCTGACCCAACATCCAAAGCGTAACTTTATGGCTAAGTTGGATGTAGGGCTTCCGCACTGCACTCACCTAGGACGCTTAAAGAAGTCATAAATCCTGGCCGCACCTCCGTCTTGCTCAAATCAATCAGCCAAACTCTGCATAGTACTTGTTGACGACCAGTAGCCGAAAGGATAAGGTCACGAATTTGTAATAACGACTTGACCAATGGGGAATTTGAGTGCATTGCATCCCAAGTCCATAACCAAAGATCATCCTCCTTTGCCTGTATCCACCAAAGTACCTTAGCCTACGACAAGGTTCTAAGCTTTCAAGTCATAGAATCCCAATCCTCCCTCCTTCGGCCTACACATTCGCCCAAGACACCGAGGGGTGTTTGGGCGTCCACATAAAAGACCTGTAGATGCTATAAATGTGTCAATATACCAAGGGGATGTATTAAGAGCCAAAAACACTCCACTCTTTGTAACATCGAGGTGATGAGTTGCATCTTTCCCACGTAGGAAAGTGTCTTCTTCGGCCAACAGTTAATTCGCCGTACTAGAGAGTCTAGGAGTAGGTTATAATATGATACCCATAGACCCTCAACGGCAAGTAGTATCTCCAAATATCGAAAGGGCATAGTCCCCGACTAGAAGCTCGTAAGAAAAAGTAGTTGCATGCGTGTCGAGTCATCCACTCCAGCTAGATTGATGTTCGACTTTTGGTGATTAACTTGAAGTCCTATAGTCACTCCAAACATTTGCAAAAAAAATGATAATGCTCCCATTGATGCCTTATCCCCTCGATTGAATAATAGTGTCATCCGCGTACTCCAAGTGCACCAACCTGAGATGACCACAATGAAAATGGAATCTTAAATCTGAACTGACCATGTTGTATCTGCCACCCAAGGATCTCCATACAGATACCGAATAAGGAGAGAGAGAAGTCCCTTGTCGTAGCCCTCTTGCCCCTCGGGATAATCCAAAAGTCCCCATTAATGGACAAAGAGAATGATGTAGTGATTACACACTCCATTATCCTAGATATAAACTTTGCAGGAAATTGTAAATCAATAAGCGCCTCACGTAGAAACTCCCAATGAACTGAGTCAAAGGCCTTTTGAAGGTCAACCTTCATAATGCATCTAGGGGAGATGTGCTTCCTGCGATATCTCCGGAAGACCCCCCTTTGTCTTCTCTTGACTATATGAAAGAACTTTCATTCTTTTTTCTCTTTCTTTTTCATCATCTTCCATTTCCCCTCCAATATAATATTAGGCTTCTTTCTTCTAATATTTCCTTACCTTTTAATTCTTTTACAAGATTTATTAGAATTCTAATCATTTTTTTATCCTAAACTTTGGATTTGTTCCTTGCATACTTTATATCCCTTGGATGCTGTTAGTTTGAAGGAAAGTTAAAGAAAAAACTCTTTTGACAAATCAAGTCACAGACTTCAGCATCACATATCTAAAGCTCTCAACCACTGCATTCATACAAAGTCTTCTCCTTGGCATCTATGTAGGACCTTTTTTTTCCCGTCATGTAACAAACTAGACATTTGTCAATATTTAGACTCCAAGTTGAGAGGGTATATTAAAGTGGAATATATAGTAAAGTCACAGATACGGCGGTTATTGTATTATAGATTGTGTGGATGTTTTTTTTTTCCTTCCAATTTTCTTTTTTAATTATAAAATTTCATATACTGTTTTTAACTTTCAGCTTAAAAACTATTGAGAAAGCAATAGTAAGTTCTGACATTGGTTTAACACCAAACAATGATGGAGAGGTGATACGACTAAGCATCCCTCAATTGACATCTGAGCGGAGAAAGGTTTGTTTCTTTTTTTGTAACTTTATCTTGTGTTTGTTATGTTTTTCTTTGCAGATTAATATTATTCATGAACTTATTTTGAGATAGTTAAGTTCTCGTTGATTCACAAATTGGCATTTAATTCTGCTTTACTTTATCTATAATCTCATGTAATTTGTATAAGTACAATAAAGAACCTTAGTTGATTTGCAATGATTGAGGAGGGAAGGAATGAGGAAGTGCTCATGTACAACAAGCATGATCGAGCAGACCTCTTTGGAGAACATGGAACTATAAATATGCCCTCTTCTCCTTCCTTTTCTTTGTCTTGTTCTTCTTCTTCTTCCTCCGTCTCTTCCTCTTCTTTATCCTCCTCTTACTTTCTGTCCTCTTGATTTTGGACATCACCATCTCTTATTGACATGAAGATTAGTGCTAAACCCATCTCATTCAAGTCCAACACTGAAGCCCTGATGCAGAATAAGATTTCTAAACTTGATCTAAGCTATGATTTGTACACTTGTACTCCTTGTTTTGCAAAAAAAAAAAAAAAACTGTTATTGGAGTCTATTTTGGATTATAGAATTTACTGAATTAAACTGTTGGAGATTTTTTTTGTGTGTAGTGTATTGCTTCATCCTTAGCAGAATATTTGCAAATCTGTGTATTCTGCTCTGCTTGTTTCTCTTAAGTTCAGTTTGGGTTTCTTTAAAAGGATTTAGATTTAGTTGGAAGAGTGTTTAGATTTAAAATGTTATATAGATTTATTTGAGGGTTTATTTAGATTTTTAAAAAAAGTTGTTTAAATTTGTTTGGGAAGCTAAAGTCCTTAGGTAACTAATTCGTAATTTTTTGAATAATAAGTCTCACTGCTGACCTAGAAAAAGGGATAGTAACTCTCATATCTGATCGTCTTTCAATTAATAATATTTTCCATCTTTCAGTGGATAAGTGATCCTCGTGCTACTTCAATTGTTATTAGAGTCCAAATTCGTGTTTGGTCTCTATTTCTCAATTCTTTCCTACATTGTTCACAGTTGGATCACCAAGCATTGTTTGCTTCCTGAGCATGTCAAATCAGTAAATTCCACAGTACAATCTTAGTACTGCCTGAGTTTTCAAAACGTGCTTATGAGGAACCTGGAACCAAGTAAGCATTGGCTTTCTCTTCCAAACATGCAAACATCTTGATTATTTGTTAACTTGGCATTCAAAATTTTACAAGGAACTATCAGCCTTATGATTGCCAAGATCCTCAAGGTCAGATTATCAGTGTTCTTCAAAGGAACCATTAGTTAATTAGAGTGAAAAGTCACAGTCAATAATAGTTTGTGACGTCTTTCAATTTATCTTCACTTAGTTTTGCTGTTCAATATCAAACATGTTTGTTCTAAATCCATTTGTCAATCTCATCATGATCTTCTTGAAGTTGTATTTTTCCCAACTGTTTGAGACAGTTGTGTTTTTCCTAACTATTTGAGATCGATTTTATGAATCTTATCCCTCTATTGACCTCTATACAGCTGGGTTATGTCATTGATAAATTAATTTCTTAGCCTAAGCTTGTTTATTTTATAACTTAAATAACATATAACGTCAAAAAACTTTTTGTGCTCCATTCTTTTTCACTCAAATTATTCTTCTCGATGACCTGATTTATATCTGCTAATGTGATGTATATGTCACTCTGATGTTGGTGCAGGAACTATCCAAAGTTGTTACCAAACTTGCCGAGGAAGGAAAGGTAATGGAGAATTTCTTTTCTTGGCATATGCTTTGCTGATAGTGGCATGCCAAGTAGTTCTTTTAATTTCACAACTTCTGGCAGGTTATACCCCCTACTATGCATGTCACTAGTCTGTAATTTTAGACAATCTAGTTGGTTGTCTACATTTTTATAATTATCGATACTTCTCTTGCCAACTGTTCTGAACTTTGGTAGCTTAATGCCTTAAAGATCAATTCATATTGTTGACATGAGTTCATCTTTACTTTTTTTCATCCTGGATTAGTCTCTAGTCTGTCAATTATGTGTTGCTTCATTTGGGTTAGAGTAGGGCCGTGAGTTACTGTATATATATTTTTAGTTTTATTCTTTTTATTTTTTATTTTTATGGTGATGTATTGAGATGGGGTAACCCTGTCCATATGTTTCTTTAGCAATATAATTCTCTCTTGCTATAATACAAAAAGGGGTAATGTATAAGGATGCATTGGGCATTTTGGAATGATTTTTTAAGGTCCTTAACAGTTAAGATTGCAGCTTAACAAGCCAATCAACTGACTTGGGTGACTCTACCTAACAATGAATTTGCTGCTAATTCTTTCTTTTACTCAACATAGACATTGCATAAAAAATACGTACAATTTCTCATCTAATCTTTAATCTGGATTTGTTTATCCTTGGAACCTGACTTGAAAGATCAATAATCAATTCAAATCTAGCATTTGTATGAATTTATCTGTTTCACTTCGCTTAACAAGAGAACAAGATTTGCAGTCTTACAATGATAGCTTTAGTAACACAGTTTTGAAAGTTTGTACTTCCAATCACATTCAATTGATGGTCGGGCATACAAATAGGAAAATTTCTTTCAGAAAAGTTAGAAACTAATGCAATATAATGTCTATTTATTGAATCTATTTAGCAGTTATCACCATATGGTTGTTTGTATAAAGGAAATGAGACTCTCATAGTTAATCATTTGCAGACTAACACTGTTTATGTTTTGTCATGGCTTGACAGTATCTTTGTGCTTTTGCAGGTTGCAATAAGAAATATACGAAGAGATGCAAATAAAGCTTATGAGAAACTTGAGAAAGTTTGTGTTATTGGACTCTTAACAACGGATGCTTTTTCACTTAAGCTCTTGCATTTGTAGACATCTAATATACAATTTTCTTAATTATGTTTCAGGAGAAGAAACTATCTGAAGATAATGTTAAAGATCTGTCAAGTGATCTTCAAGTATGTTGTGTGTCACTATATATCTGAAATATGTGGCTATGTGTTGACTATTTCTTATATTTAAACAATTGTAGGTAATTTTGCCATTTGAAATGCCTATCAGAATATGCGCTTACGAAATTTCTGTACCCTCTGTCTAATCATTTTGCAGAAAATGACTGATGAGTACATGAAGAAGATTGAGGCCATCCAAAAACAGAAGGAAAAGGTACAGTCTGACCACTGTCATCAAGTTTCATTAGTGCATACATGGAAAATAGATGCTTTTCTTCACATAACAACTAGCACCGAAACATTTTAGATCTATTCACAAATAGCCGTTGTTAGTTTTGACCATTTGCTCGCCTTCCCAATCAGAATTTTTTTTTGTTTATACAAATGTTAGTGCTTGTACATTGCATACATGTGTTTTCGACTCTTGGTAACTTGCCTGCCACCTGTGGTCTCTTTTGCCCCATTTCTATACATTCATTTGAAAATTTATTTAAAAAATTACTTCATCCCAAACTTTCAATTCATCATCTTAGTCTATCCGAATACAATTTAGGATGTGGTTCCACATAAGAAACAGAGCAGCTTGTGACAAAAGTTGTACTGAGCAGTACTTCAAGTGGTCAATTTACAAATTATTCAAGTTATGATCACCTAGCGTCTCAAATCATTCAAATGTAATGTTGGCTATGATAACGCAGACGGATTGCTTAGTGGTTCAGGCCCCAATATCTTGTTCATGAGAATGTAGCTTAAGATCTTTTCTGGGCTTAAGACTTTAAGGTGCACATCAGATGCTTGTCAAGATTAGGTTATGTCCCCCAACAGTATGGAAGCATATGTCAATTTCTCGACTGACTCACGTAAGAGTTTGTCCGTGTTGATAGGATGATTGCAACTACTTATGCAAATTTGATGCATTCTAAATGAACTCGTTTTGACAAAGTATCATAGTATCATCGGAGCCTACAAAATATGCAGTTGTTTTTTTTTAATCTGTTTTTTCTTTGACAGCGTCGTCTAATGTCTTTTCTCAAGTTGCCTTGATTTCGCGTAACGTTGTTTCTGTTCTTACAGGAACTGTTAACAGTTTAGTGCCCTACAAGCCATGTGCATCTATTAACTTCTTTTGCTGGCAAAGTAGACTATTTTGCGATCACACTTCAGCGAATTGATGGCGGTCTTTATTCTTTTCCCTGTGTGCAAATTCTCTTTCAAACAACTTGATCTGATGGTGGTATTAGGACTTGAAGACCGGCATTGCATTTGATGCCGTGAATTCTCTTGTGAGATATCATCTTTTTGATTTAGTGCATGATCAAAGTATTGTCCTGAAAGAACTTATCAGCTGTATCATAAAAATATTTTTTTACATGAATGACGAATAACAAATAGAAAGACAAGTTTATCGACGGTCAAAACTCTGAATAAGTCTTGCAAGAAATAAGATATTTGCATCTTAATTCTTAACCTATAATTTATTACGAGAAGTCTATTTTAATGGGATTATTATAGTAGTTTAAACGATAATTATTATCAGATGATCGGTTAATCTTTTAGAGAGATTCACATGCATGAATTTCGGGCAAAAAAAAAAAAAAAGTTTTAAAACTCGTTCCTCCACAGTTTAAACAAAAAGTTTGGATCATCGAACTCTTAATTCGGAGGTAATCATGGAAGTTTCTTGGTCACTCGGATGAAACGTGAATAACTCGTTGCTCCGTAGCCATCGTCCCAAAGTTATTTTTCTATTAGATGAAATTAATTTCATAACACGCCGCAGCTAGGAATCAATCTTAAATACTTGTTTAGTTACATAAATGTTTTACTATCATACCATAGCTTGGTAAAGTAATTGGTTATAGTTAATCAGATTAGATGATGGTGTCCATATGGTAAAAAAAGCCGATTCGCTTGTTAGAGGGGACTAGATGATTGTGTCCAGCTCGAAAACATGATGGATTGGTGGAACATAGTCCAATTATCTTCCTCTTCCTTGCATTCAATTCCTCCCTCAATTCGGAATCGGATGGACACTGCGAGGGAGGACCTGCTCAATTACGATCATCATCCTCTCCATGGAACTCCCGCTAAATCTCACCCATGTGCGCGCCTATTCCCCCATTCCAATCCATCCCATTCTAGATCATGCCTTGTCGATTGAGATATTAAATTTAGATCCTATTTGATCATGCTTTGGAATTGATGGTTTGATGATTTGAAATCATCAATTAGTTTGTTTCTGACAATTCAATCCTAAATTTTAACTGTCCAAGATGATGTTATATATGGTTCACGATTCGTTACGATTCAAAATTATTATTATTTTTAAAAATGATACATTTATAAAAAAATATAAAAAATAACTTGTATTTATTTAAATTGCTTGTATATCTCTTACGATTTTAAAGAAGTATTCTGAACTTTAGAAATCACATTAGTATAAATAATTATTACGGAGTTAAGAAAAATTATTTACTCTTTACCATTCTTTTTTATTTAAAAAAATTATTAATTACTTATTACATAATTAATCATCACACATGAATATTAATATATTATAATCTAATTATTTTAAATCTCGACAACAGTTCTTTTAAATAAAATTTTATTAAAAATATATCATCTATAAATATATAAATTATTGAGCCATCTATTCGTTTGAACTGACAGCTAGCCGAATTAATTAAACCATTGAACCATAACAAAGTCCATTAATCAGGTCAACGGGGTAATCGACCTATTGACTTGATTACAGATTCAGGTCGGATCCGATTCGGATCCAACCCATGATTAGGTCTACCCTTAAGAAACATTTCATATCAGATTTATTATATTCTTTATATTAGGTAGTTTATTAGAATTTACAAATGGAATATAAAAAATTTAAGCATAGATCAGGTCAACTGTTCATATAATAATAGATTGAGTTAAATGATTTGCCGACGCCAACTAAATATAAAATTTAAAGAAGTAGGTGGAATAATTGACTATTCAAATTTATTTCCTTTTCTGCCCCGCCACGTGACTGGGCCGCGCACTCTTTCGATATATATATATATATTTATATATTTATTTATTTATATACATACGTGTGATTCATCCGATCGAGTACTTCACTTCAATCTCTCCACCTCCATCCATCCATCCATCAGGCCAACAATAGGCGACATGTCCCAGAGGAACGGCTGCTGGTACGAAGAGGAGATCGAGCAGAATCTGAGATGGTGCTTTGCGCTCAACAGGTTCATCGCTAGCTCACCTTAATTTTTGCTCTTTAACCTTAATTGTCTAATTCCCTCCTCCTCTGTAATGAATAATCTTTTATTGCTTGCCACGGCATGGTAGCATCCTGCACACTGGCTCATCTCAGTATCAGGACATCGCTTTGCTCGACACCAAGCCATTCGGGAAGGTCGGCCACCGAGCTCCGGCAGCCTCGCGCGCGGCGTGCACAATTTTTAATTTTATGTATTCATCGATCGATCTCAGGCCACTTCTTGAAATTGGTTAGTGCAGGTTCTTGTTCTTGACGGAAAGCTTCAGAGTGCGGAAATAGATGAGTTCGTTTACCACGAGTCACTCGTTCACCCTGCCCTCCTCCATCACCACCAGTAAGTAATTAATTACATATATATTTACCGTGTACACTTTTCTAATATTTTATGTTCTTTTATCTTTCCCTTCGATCTTTCTCAGTCCGAAGAACGTATTCATCATGGGGGGAGGTGAGGGTTCCACAGCAAGGGAAATCCTGAGGCACTGCACAGTGGAGATGGTGACCATGTGTGACATAGACGAGGTATATATATATATAGATTTCTGTTAATTAATTTGTAGAAATTGAGAAAGAGAAAAAAAAATAGCCGTCTTAACGAGAACCAAAAAAGTGCATACAAAGTTTATATAGAAATCGAAACCCTAAACTGAAAAGGAAAAAAGATCAAATTGCCCTTAAAAACTATAAACAAATAATTCTAATATAAAATATAATATAACATCCCCCTCAAACTCACGATGCTATAGCTAAAAGCATTGAGAGTTTGTTAGACAAAAATCGGAAGTGCGAAGCAGAATGAGCTTTGGTAAATATATCTGCTATCTACAATGAGGAAGAAACAAATAACAACGTGATAGTGTTAATCTGTAGATGATGACGAGTGAGATGACAATCGATTTTAATATGCTTCGTTCTCGCATGAAAAACTGTATTACGTGCAATCTAAATGACACTATGATTATCACGATAAAGAGTGTGACCATGTGTGACATGGCACTATGGAGATGGTGACCATGTGTGACATAGACGAGGTATATATATAGATTCCTGATAATTAATTTGTAGAAATTGAGAAAGAGAAAAAAGTAGCCGTCTTAATGAGAACAAAAAAAAGTATATACAAAATTTATATAGAAATCGAAACCCTAAACTGGAAAGGAAAAAAGACCAAATTCCCTTAAATACTATAAACAAAATAATTCTGATATAAAATATAATCTAACATCCCCCTCAAATTCACGATGCTATAGCTAGAAGCATTGAGAGTTTGTCAAACAAAAATCGGAAGCGCGAAGTGGAATGAACCTTGGTAAACATATCTGCTATTTGCAACGAGGAAGAAACAAATGGTAGTGTGATAGTGCCAATCTGTAGATGATGACGAGTGAGATGACAATCGATTTCAATATGCTTTGTTCTCTCATGAAAAACTGTATTGCGTGCAATCTGAATGACACTCTGATTATCACAATAAAGAGCAGTAAGTTGTCGAAGAAAAACTCCCATATCTACAAGCAACCAACGTAGCTAAACAATCTCACAAGTGGTGGTAGCCATGGCACGATACTCAGCTTCCATGGAAGATATGGAAATACCATCTTGCCTCTTACTTTTCCAAGAGATGAGAGAATCTCCAAGAAAAATACAGAAGCCAGTGGTGGACTTACGATCAGTAGGGTCTCCCGCCCAATCAGCATCAGAGTATGCACATAGCTCTAACGAGGAAGTAGAAGGGAATAAGAGACTCTGAAACTGAGTTCCTCGAAGATACCGGAGAATG
>JBBPFP010000118.1:3788151-3802085 GCA_037974795.1 Kaempferia galanga | reverse complement strand
AACCCTAAACTAAAAAAAAGAAAGAAAAAAAGACTAAGTCTAAAAAGAGTAAATCTAATAAATTTATTTAATCTAACAGAAGACACTGGTTTTCACCAGCAATGTGCACTCGGAGAGCACTAAATCGAGCTCGCTGAACAGAGCGTCGAGGTCATTCGATCTCTGCGCCTGGAGCTTCCCGGAGGCAGAGGCACGACCAGTGAAGTCGATGGAGGCAAAGAGGGTGTAGGCCATCGATTGGAACAACTCCCCGTAGAGCGTGTTCCAGGAGAAGCATGGGAGTCTGGAAAGGTCATTGAGGGTGGGAGAGACACTCTCGATCTTGTCGGCCTCCATCGGGCCCAGAATCCGGCGGTGGCGTGGGCCTCGGCTGGGGCAACAAGCATGAGGTTTCGATCAACTTTCAAGATGGAAATGATTTCTAAATCTGTCATTTTACCGAGAGTTATTTTAAATTATCTATGAATGATTCCGAAATTATTATTCTCAAATCCATTAACCAAACGAGTTTGTTTCCCCATTATAATAAATAATTACCTCATCTATAAAATTTGTTGCTAGATAATATTTTAGCAATCGAGGAAATTAAATAATTATATAATAAATTATTTCCTTCGATAAATAAATCATTTCCTCCGATAGTGATTATTGGATGGCGGATGATGAGACATGACCTCTGTGCTTCCACTATATAAGGAGCGGATAAGGGAGTAGTAAAAAGCCCCATCATAATCACATTGAACGCTGCTCGTTACCACTCGCTCTGTTTTTACTACCCTCTTTCTCCGCACTCCTCATTTCACGCTTGAATATTTCTTCTCTTCTCTCCTTCTCTCGTCTTTCCTTCCTTCTTCGTCGAGAGGAGTGTTTCGTTGGTAGCAGACTTTTTATATAAATCATGGTTTTGTGCACCTTTCCACTGCCCAAGCCGGAGGCGGAGGCGGAGGCGCCTGTGTTCGACGCCGCCGCGCTCAGCCTCCGGGCCGACATTCCCACGCAGTTTGTGTGGCCGGAGGAGGAGAAGCCGACGCCGGACTCGCAGGAGGAGCTGGTGGTCCCCCTCATCGACCTTGGCGGCCTTGTCTCCGGCGATGCGGCCGCAGTGGCGCGCTCTGTGGCGGCGGCGTGCGAGCAGCATGGGTTCTTCCAGGTGGTGAACCACGGCATCGACGCCGCCCTGATTGAGGAGGCGCATCGCTGCATGGAGGCCTTCTTTGGCATGCCGCTGCTGGAGAAGCAGAGAGCGCAGAGGCGCCCCGGCGACAGCTGCGGCTACGCCAGCAGTTTCACCGGTCGCTTCGCCAGCAAGCTCCCCTGGAAGGAGACTCTCTCCATCCACTTCTCGCCCGCGCTCACCGGCGGAGGCGATGTCGTCCGGAACTACTTGATCACCACATTGGGCGAAGAATTCCGGCAGTTCGGGTAATCGATCGAATCTAAACCAATCCGTAGCGCGAAAATTAGTCCTCGATCCGTATCCAACCAATATAATTACGGGCGGCGCGTGCAGGGAGGTGTACCAGAGTTACTGCGAGGCGATGAGCAAGTTGTCGTTGGAGATCATGGAGCTGCTGGGGTTGAGCCTGGGAGTGGACCGGCGACACTTCTGTGATTTCTTCGCCGACAACGACTCCATAATGCGGCTCAACTACTACCCGCGGTGCCTGAAGCCGGAGCTGACTCTTGGCACCGGACCGCATTGCGACCCTACTTCCCTCACCATCCTTTTCCAGGACCATGTGCAGGGCCTCCAGGTCTTCGCCGACGGCCGGTGGCGCTCCATCCGCCCCACCCACAACGCCTTCGTCGTCAACATCGGCGACACCTTCATGGTATTTACCGAGTTAATTAATTTGTAGTGCGCGTATATGTGTGTATATATATACACACTGGATTCAACGATCGTCGAGTAAATAGTGCAGGCTCTGTCGAACGGGCGGTACAAGAGCTGCCTGCACAGGGCGGTGGTGAACAGCGAGACGCCACGGAAGTCGCTGGCGTTCTTCCTCTGCCCCGCGAACCACCGGGTGGTGCGGCCGCCGGCGGAGTTGGTGGACGCGGAGCACCCGCGGGCCTACCCGGACTTCACCTGGCCGACCCTGCTCCAGTTCACGCAGAAACACTACCGAGCCGACATGAAGACGCTCGACGCCTTCACCGCCTGGATTCTCCGGCCCCCCGCCGCGGCCGCCCCGTAATGCGGCGGAGACGGACTCCGGCCGATTTCATTTTTGGTTCTCAGTACGAATTAAGCTAGCTAAAGCCAAAAATCTCTGCTGAGCTCTGTGAGGAGAACAACAAAGGACACTGCAGAGTGAAATTAAAATTAATATGATTACTACCCCAAAAGAGGACGATGGACTTGCAATCTTCTTCTTTAACACATTAATTAAATCTTGTCTGTCGATCGATATATATATATATATAAAAGAAGAAAATCAACATAGTTCAGCTCTTCTTCCCTAGCTAGCTTGCTCCTTGATTAATTAAAGTTTAAAGTTGATATATATATAAATAAAAATGGAGGAGGGATTGCGATACCTTTCACGTCCTCAACTCGAGCAGCTTGTCCTCTACCGGCTGCAGCGTACTGGTATTCTAAATAGCCTTCTTTTCTTGGCTTGTCACGTAGCGTCTACTGCCAGTGGAGACATCTGGCGATTGGATCTTGCCGGCCATAAAGAAGGATTCTTCATTGAAACTCATCTTACTTTGGAGTTATGGCTGCAAACACTTGTGCCACATTAACAGCACAGAGAAAGCGAGAGGATAGAAAGGTTTGTCCTAGAAGTTTGGCCTCTCACAGGAGGTTTAATTTCACAGCCGGCTTCAGCTCCTTGCTTATCACGTCCTATCGTCGTCGTCATCAACATCAAATCATCCGGTCCGCTTCTGTTATCAAATTCAATTAGATTTTCTGTTATCAAATTTAATTATCATGATCCCCTTCTAAATTTCGACAAGTACAACAAATTTAATTTGAAGAGACGCTTATGGTCATCAACTAATTTTGATTAAAAAAATTCATTGAAGAACCTACCCTGTTTAAAATTTTAAAAATTTAATATGGTTTGAGCTGGAAGAATCCTAAGCACACTGTGAAAGTGTTGATGCTGAGTATGACAGGTCTACATCCTCTAATAATTTCTATCCAATTATCTTAAAGTTGTAAGTATTTTTAAAAATTAACAACACTCAATCTAGACGGTCAAATCTAAGTGTAAGGGCATGATTGATCAAGAAAATGCAAGGAGTGCAACGAAACTTAATTTAAAGTGTTTATGAAATGCATAAAATGATCAACAAGTTTTGATCATAAACTCGTTGATGAATCTACGATGACTAGAATTCCAAAAGATTAATATGGTATGAAGCATGAAGTCTTGGTAACCTTTTGGTGGTGTTGATAAGTGAGTATAACACGCTTATGTTCTCTAAGGAGCTTATGTTAAATTATCTTAAGGCTATAAAAATTTTAAAAATCCCTAGCTTTCAATCTAAATTGTGGAATCCAAGTTTAAGGGCGCGATTCTTACACTAAGGAAGATGCAAAGAATGCGACGAACTTGGTTGAAATGTTTATGAAGCGCTTAAAACCCTCTACGAGTTTTGATCATAAACTCACTAATGAATTAATCTACAACATATATAGAATTTCAAAAGATTGGCATGGTTTAAACTAGAGGATTTCTAGGAAGTCTTTTGTAGTTGGTGAGTGAGTATTATACGTCCAGGTTCTCCAATGAATTTAGACTAAATTGTCTTAAGGTTACGAAGATTTCAAAAACTCACAGCTTTTAATTTAGGCTATGGGATTTATGTCTGATAGCATAGTTATACTCTAGAAAATGCAAGGAGTATAATGGGCTTAGTTTGAAGTGTTTATGATAACTCTGAGATCATTAACGAGTTTTAGCTAAAAACTCACTAATAAATATAGAGTGTTCAGTATTTCAAAATCTTAATATGATATTGTTGGCAAGAAAATATGACATGCCTAAGTCTTTTGATGAGCTTGTTCTAAAATTATCTCAAGGTTATAAAAATTTTAAAAACCCACAACTCTATAGGCTGTAAAATCTAAATCTAAGGGTATGGTTATCCTCAGGAGCCCTTACATAGTCTTCTAATGAGCATGTTCCAAAACTAAGTCAACTTCTGAAAGTTATCATTGAGTTTTAATCAAAATTACTGCGCCGTCAAGCAAATTACTGCGGAAATTTATAGCTGTCGTTTGCAATCATAATCATATCTTGTCCCTCCCTCATCATTTCAACTTTTATTTTATTTTATTTTATTAGCTTCGTCGCCTTTTTCGCGTTACTGTGACAAGACTCTTCCTCTTGTAGCACTTTGTAGCTAAGCGATGCATGGGACTGGCAGCAGGGTCCTCACTCATTCCCCATCTCGACAAGGTGGCAACTTTTTATGATCAGATGCATTCAATCAGAGCGTGGTTAAGATGCTTCGCCCATTTAATTACAGTCGTATACATGTTTTTTTCCCCTTTTTTTTCGCTTAATTAGGTCAAAAACAAACGCGGTCCGATCCTGATTCATTCAAATAGTGATCGATTGGTCACATCAAGATTGGCTCAATCTTTCTTAATCAATGAGTTCCTTCCATACTTGATTATCATATTTTTTTCGTTGTCCTTTTTTTTTCCTCAACAGTTCGCGTGAATAATCTTTCTTTCTGTCCATAAAGGAATGTTTTTTACCTCACTGGATTAATTGGTAGGGAAGGTTGAAGAAGAGGTGTTTTACTTGTAAAATTCTAACCGCTCACGATGCACAAGAGATGGATGTGCAAGCTCATCGTGATTGGGCTCGGCCACAGGCTTGCCTTAGACGAGCCTGGTTGCAAGCTCGCGGCCCTAATCAATCAGTTTGGCCTACCTTTCCTTTTCCTTTTATCTCTTTTCTTTTTCAGACTTAATATTTTCTACAATTTACTGAAACAAGCATGGATAAATTTTATTATTACGTATTTCGCGTACTCAAAGTTTCAATATACCCAATTCGTGTGTTGTATTCCTTAACCCTCCTTTTTTAAAATAAGGAAAATCCTACTTTTTTTTTTAATCATATTTTAACTTTTTTTTCTTCTTTAAACATCCTTATATATTTTTATTAATCCTCATCTTATCCTTCACAGATTTTTACAAACCTAATAACTCTCTCACTATGCCAACTTATTTTTCCAACATTATCATCTTCTCTTCCCAACACACAAAGTCTCAACACTCCATTCTATTTCTTCTATTCCTAGTCCACAAATTCTTTAACTTAATTAGAATTTGATTTTTTTTTTAATTTCTTTTTATATCCTTATTTTTCAACTGTAATTACAAAAAAAAAGTAAATCTTGATGCTTAATATAGCGATTGAATCAAATTTTTGACAAAATTTTAAACCTTTAATAAAAATTATATGTATAAGTTGATTCATAGTATTGTCTTGAAGTTATGTATTTATGTTAAATATGAAATCAGTTTCTTATTTATTTATTTATTTTTTGGTATGCAATATAATTTGGAATTGGAAAATCAAGACAATAGAAATAGAGTATGTCAAATTCAACTTTGAGTAAGAATACAAGTAAAAATTCAAATAAAACAAATTAATAAAGTAAAGGACTTTTAAATGCAAGGTGGAATATACTTTTATCCCTGAAATTTATTAATTTATGTGAAGAAGAAATTTTACGGGGTAATTGACCAAATAATCACTTTAATATGAATGGATGAAAAAAAATTAGTGTGAAAGTTTAATAATGCAACTGAAAAAAAATTATGTGTAAAAGCAGCTTTGAAACCATGGTGATTCTACGAAGAAGGATTGGTTATTATTCAAGAACCTGATGCATAGAAACCGGAGTTGGAATCCTACAAATAATTCACTTGATGCAATGACCAATGGTGGGAGATAAACCTTAGGATAATTTTTCTAATTTTATTGGTATAAAATTATTTATTCATCATTGAATCTTAAATTGATAATAATATATTTTATTATTGCAAGAAAATGAGAGTATGTCAAATTTAGAAACAAAGATTTATTGCTCGTTTAGTTTTGATATGATAAATTATTTTCTAATATTGTTGCCACGGGGCAAAGGGCAAGGGCACCATGTAGGATCATAAAGACGCTAGAGGGGGGAGGGGTGAATAGCATTTATCGCTTTTTGAAAATTATGAGTTAAAATAACACAACGGAAAAGAAAGAAACAATAAAACAACAATCACTAACACAAGTTATTTTACTTGGGTTTGGAGCCTTCAGCGACTCCTACTCTAAGGCTTGCATATGAGAGTGCTTTCTTTGGGCAATCCACTAATCACTCGGATAGTTATAAAATTGAAGTATAAGAACTTATAAATTAAAGTTACTGACAACAAAAAGAATTAGCAGAGCTTAATCGTAGGTTGTCGGAGCAGCATTATGGTGTAGTACAATCGCCTTCGGAGTAGCATGCAAGAGCGAAAGTCGTTGGAATTTTGTTCTCCAGCTGTTGGTCGAAGGCCTTTAAATAGGCTGTCTCTGGGTGCCTGACTATGTTGATGTGGTTGCACCTTATTGAAAGTCTATCCTGAAAACTTATCCATCTTCGGGCACCCAGACCGATCCCGGCGCTTAGATCGCTAACGTGTGCCAGCTAACTAGCCATCGTCACCTCATCTAGGCTCCTCTTACCCTACCTCCTTGTTTAGGAGCCTAGAGCAACTTCGGGTGCTAGGACCTCTAGGCGCTTAGAACAATTTTAGGCGCTTGGACCAACTCTGGGCGCCTAGATGCCTATTTTCTAGCCTTTGATTTTCCTACATAAGAAGGTTAGTACAATCAAGTATAACCTATAAAAGAGTAAAGATGAGTAGTAAGATATGATAGTCTCCAGACTATCTAGTCCTGATTTTGAGTTTAGCTAAAACTCTGGGTCGAATTGATGCTTACAGTTCCCTGAACAGGGAATGCATCCTTCATCGAGTCACTTTACTCTAGCTTACTTACCCTTTACAGTCACTTGATTTGCCTCTTGACCAACTAGGTCTTCCCACTAATTGTCAAGTCCGCAAACTCAACTGGACTTCGGTCAGCTATTAGATCTTGCAAACCCAACTGAGCTTCCCGCCAGATATTGAGTCACTCCTTAACCTATGTGGACTTCGTGCCAATTATCAGGTCCTCATATCTAAATGGACTTCAGCCTGGTGTCAGGTCCTCAAGACCTGTCAACTCCTGTACACTTGATAAAAAGATTAGACTATAAGGGATAGTACGACCCGGCTTGAGGGGGGTTAAATAGTGTGACTCCAAATCGCTCTTCTTCATACAATGTTAGCACAATCGGAAATGCTAAAACTAATAACAAAAGGAAGAAGACATGCTTACATGTCGATATACATGGTTTAGAGATTGGTTGCTCTTACTCCACGGTTGTCTATAAGGTGGGTGATCCCTATCCGTCGGTGTATTAGTCCCTGGAAAACTTTTGGTTAGCACAATTCTCCTTATCGATGGAGAACCTCTCTACAACCTCAACAAACTCTTGGATTTGCCTTGGCTTGAAAGACTACTAATTAGGAATTAACCACTCCTAATTTCGTCAATCAAAATCAGCCACCCCAAGCTTCCTTATATAGAGCTTGGGGAGATTAGCAAGCTAATCTAGCCGTTACCAGTCGACTAGTGGCTGGCCAACAGATTTCTCAATGGCTTTTACCAATCGACTAGTCCCAACACCAGTCGACTGGTCTCAACACCAGTCGACTGGTCCCTCAGCCGTTTGGGCACAGAAATATTATGTGTCAACCCTAGTTGATTGATACCCTATTACACTCACGATTGCACTCATCCTCACGATTCACTTGACTCTTGCTTGCAGCTTTGACCTCTTGCCTTCAAGTCTTCTTTCTTTGGCTCTCGTCCCTTAGATGTAAACAAGCTTGCTGCTTGTCCCCAATGCTATCTTTCGCGTATCCCTTGAAGTGTGCTTCCCTTAGACTTATTTTTGCTACCTTATCCACAGTCCCTGAGATGCTTCATCCTTCACTGGACCTGTAGCCATCAAGCTGAGTCATCATCGTTGCCAGGAGTCACGCTCTTGGACTTCACTTGCTAAGCCATACTTGGACTTACATTGCCAAGGCTACACACTTGGACTTACACCGCTAAGCCTTCACTTGAGTTTTCTCCATCACACCATACATCTGCATACTCCATAGCGCATATTAGTATACAATGCGAATCCTAACTTACACATTTGCCCAAATATCAAAACCTAGTTTCACACCGATTGCTTCCAATAATCTCCCCTTTTTTGATGTTTAGTAACATGTTTAAGTTAAGGAAACAAAAACAATATAATAAGCATGCAAATAGATATGCAATCTACTCATACATATACAATGGGACCTAACCCTAGGCTCCCTCTTCACCTAAGCTCCCCCTTGAGCTAGGATTTCATGTAAAGGACTTTAGGTTTTCCACTTAAACCTAAACTTTTCCCCCTTTGCCACTCATAAAAAAAAAAGATCTTCAACAATATCCCAATCTTTGAATTCTTCCACCACAAATGATCAAAATCAACATGTATTAATCTCCCATAAGATTATATACATGGATATCCCCTTTTTGGTCATTTCTTAATGCTGAAAAACTATTTTAGACTGTATCAGTTGATTGCCATAGGCCCTAGTCGACTGATCCCATTGAAATAAATACACAAAAATATTATGTGTTCATTCGAAATTGTTACTAGTCGAATAGTATTTGAGCTAGTCGACTAGTACCTTATATTAGCCAATTTCAGCATTTCTGACCCATTAAAAAATACATAACTAATTCCATAAACATTCAAAAATCTTTATATTTTATGGAGAGGTATATTTTACCCATGTATACTTAGAAAAAATACATGTAAAAATGTATCTATCATGGATTCCAAGATTGACATAAAATCAAAACTATCTAAATGGTTCAATTAAACTTTGATCTAAAGTTTTAGTTTTGGCTTTCTCTTGATGTATCTGCCTATACCAAACCACAATACATCCCTACCATGGGTTTATATTACATCTATACATCCAAAACTAATTTTTATGCATTATAGCCCTAATGTCATATTTTCATCATGAGACACATCCCAATTGTGTTAACCAACTAGGTTAGAGAGTTAAGTCCATCTCTAACCCCTTGGCACACTACAATACCCATCTACCATAGGTCCCAATGGCTCTTTGAGCTCCCCCTAAAGCTCTTAGCCTTAGCCACCTCTTTAGTGATTCATCCACTAAAACTAGGCCACATTGCTCCTTTATGGATGATTGACTTACAAACTTTACCTTCTTAACGTTAGACATCTTGTCCTTGATTAATTTCTTCTCATCCTTGTTATAATTATATGCCACCTTTGCATATGTCTTTTCATTAGCCTTAGATGATACTCTCCCTTTATCTTTAACAAATGCTACCATAGCATTGGATTTCCCTTTAGCCTTGGAGGACTATGATCGGTATTCCAACCCCGATCTATCATTGTTGGGTCTTTGGCTACCCAACACCATACCCAACCCTATAGATCTAATATTGAATCTTTTTAGGGTTTCTCCAATTTATCAATCTTTTGCCTTCAAAACTTGATTTTCTATTTCTAGGTTTCTCATCTAGAATTAACATGTCCACCATAGACATTCCTAGACCTACCCTTCCTTAACATGTGCCTCCCCTTCTTGGGATTTTTACCTAGGTTCTCCATTACCTTCTTCTGCTTAGGCAATGAGAATTTAACTTGTCAGGTTTATCATGCATATGTACCTTAGGGTTTAATCCAAAATTTTCTCTACTTCTATCATGATATTTAAAACTAAAATTTTGCAAGGGAATACTGTGATTAACAAAATCATTTCTCCTATCATGAATGGAAGAATGAAACTTTAAATTACAATTTAAGTTAGGGTATACCTCCCTTACCCTTGAAGCTCCCCCTTGACTTAAGCTTCTCTGCTTCTCCCATTTCTTCAAATACTCCATTTTCTTGAGCTCTCCCTTCCTTAGGCATTTTGTGTGGTAGTGTTTTAACTCACCACACGTGAAGCATCTAATTTGCTTCTTCTTCTTCACTCCATTCTTACAATCCAAATTAGTGTCTCAAATAATTTGAATGGATTTAGGAGTTACATTTTTCTTACCTAATGGGCATCTACTCTTGTAGTGTCCCTTCTCATTACACCTGAAGCAACTATGCGACTTCACTTCGATGGAGGTGCTAACTAGGTTGACTTTCAATACTTCCTCTTAATCAGTCTTGTTCTTTAACCATTGACGACAATTCCTCATCCAAACTTGTGGATGGCATTTCTTTATTCTTCTCCTCCTCGGATATTGAACATGTGTCAACTTCCAGTTGCTCCTCCTCCATTTGAGCTACTTTATCCTTTTCTTCGGATTCTTCTTCTTTTTGTGTAGTCATGGGTTCATCTCCTAGAATCGTCTTCACATTGCTTTATAAATCATGAGCATTCTCGTACTTACCAACATGGCTCATCACATCATTAGGTAAAACATCAATCAAAATTGATATTACCTTCTCATTTACCTTTGACCATGACATTTGTTCCTTGGTCTAATGCCGTGGCTAGAATCTCTTTCCTTTCTGTCTCTTGGGACTTCAAAAGGTTCTTCCACCACCATCATAGTGTCCCAATCCGTATAGAAGAATGTCTTCATCCTCACCATCCAAAAGGTGATATCCCACAAGCTTTCCTCTTCAAATTTTGGTGGAGAAATCAAGTCGTCTATCCTTGCTTACTCAGCGGTTAGTTCGACGAAGAGCAACCCACTCTAATACCACTTGTAGGGGATAGTACAACCTAGCCAGAAGAGTGGTTGAATAGCGTGACCCCAAATCACTCTTCTTCCTATAATGTTAGAGCAAGCGGAAATTCTAAAACTAATAACAAAAGGAAGAAGACACGCTTACACGTCAATTTATGTGGTTCAAAGATTGCTTGCTCCTATTCCACAACTATCCGTAAGATAGATGATCCCTATTCGTCCGTTGATTAGTCCCCAAAAAACTTCTGATTAGCACAATCCTCCTTGTCCGTGGAGAAACCTCTCTACAACTTCAACAAGTGCTTGGATTTGCCTTGTCTTGGAAGACTACTAATTAGGGGTTGACCACTCCTAATTCCATTAACTAAAACCAGCCACCCTAAATATAGCTTGGGGGAGATCAGTAAGTTGATCTAGCCGTTACTACTCAATTGGTCCACGTGCCAGCCGACTGGTGGTTGGCTAATGGCTCTCTCAATGGCTCTTTACCAGTCGACTAGTCCCAACACCAATCGACTGGTCCCTTAGCCGTTCGAACACAGAAATATTTTGTGCCAACCCTAGTCGACTGGTACATCACCAGTTGAATTATACCTGAGTGCACTCACTCTTGCACTCGTCCTCATGACTCACCTGACCCTTCCTTACAACTTTGACATCTTGCCTTAATTCAAGCTTTCTTCCTTTGGCTCTCGTACCTCAGATACATACAAGCCTACGGCTCATCTCCAATGTCATCCTTCGCGTATACCTTGATGCGCTTCCCTCGGCCTCATCCTTATCGCCTTGCCCACCATCCCTCGGATGCTCTATCCTTTAGCGGACTCAAAATTATCAAGCTGAGTCATCATCCTTGCTAGGAGACGCGCTCCTGGACTTCACTTACCAAGTCATACTTGGACTTACGTTGCCAAGGCTACACACTTGGACTTACACCGTCAAGCCTCATCTTGGGCTTTCTCCATCATACCTGTATATCTGCACATTCCATAGCGATATTAGTACACAATATAAACCCTAACTTAAACATTTTATCAAACATCAAAGCTTAGGTCACACCGATTGCTTTCAACATAGACCATACAATATCTAACTTTAATTTAATTATCATTCATCAAAATCAAGGTTTGATCATTGGTGCTTACTGCATCAATAGATAACAATAAAGATCTAATGAAGGAAAATGATGATTTTCCTAATTTTGAAGGGCATGTTAGAATTGATGATAGTGAATATAATGAGGATAGGGGAATAGAGAATGATGTAAGCTTTATAATCAAAGAAACAAGTAATATGGGTAATGAGATTGTGTTTTTATCTTTGTCATTGCTCAAGAGAAAATTTAATGGAGAAGATGGTAAAAAAAGAAGAAAATTTCTAGAGTAGCCTCACTAAAGGAAGATATTCATTCTCTTTTAAAGTATATGGAAAATAGGAGCACTGTAACCTCCACACCTTTGACAAAGAAAGACATTGAATCTGTAATGGTGATATTAGAGAATGTTCCTGGAATAGAACATAAAACCAAGCTTTGGTGTTATGTTTGTAACTTGTTGAGCAAAAAAGAAATGCGGATGATTTTTCTTAATCAACCTGATAATGATTGTCGTTTGGCATGGCTAAAGTATAACCATGACATGAGTAAGAAAAATTAATGTCCTTGATAGTGGTTTCTACCCATGATCCGAGGAGTTCATAAAGTTCCATGTCGTACATCCGAGCGAACGGGTAATAAATTCATAAAAAAAGTGTTAAACGGGCATAGAACAAGGTGTTATCAAGCTTTTCATCAGACAAAACCAATTTTCTTGGATTTATGTCATGAGTTGACCCAAAGTACTATTTGATTCCTACTAGGGGAATGTCTATCTATGAGGAAGTAGGGATTTTTTTGATGACTGGTGCTCACGGTATAGATAATAAGCTATTGCAAGAGATATTTAATCATTTAGGTGAAACCATTTTGAGACATTTTTGTTGGACATGTGAAGGCTACTTTCCCTTTCATCTTTCATTGTTAATGTGTAATTAGATCACCAAGTCACCATTTCTCTTCCTATAAATTCGTCCAAGGAAATCAGAGGTGAAATAAGTTGGTTCATCCAAGAAAATTCGAGGTGAAAGAAGTTGGTTCATCCAAGAATGAGCAATTTGGTTTGTGAATCATTGAAGGGGTGTTCGATTCTATGATTGCTCTTCTGACAATAAGTAAGAAGAACAAGATTTGCCATCAATCGATGTAAGTGTTTATATTTAATTTTGAATTTCATGCTTTAGAATTGCAATAATGATAGAGCATTATGAGTTCTAAGAGCATGGAAGTTACCTTTGTGTATGCCTTCTTGGCCCCTGTTCGTTGTCAAAAGTATCGCGAACGTAGTTTGTCTCCATCGAGTTCCGCTTTTGCCAGCGAAATCGTGATTGTGTAGTGATATGTCACCATCGTCGGGTGCTAGGAAATACCAGTCGTCGTGGAGGTCTTGAGCCGCAGAGGATAAGAACGGTGGCCTTGTTGTGAACTCTTGTTGGTCGCACGTCAATTACAATCACAAAGAGTGTTGAGGTTTCCTCCAAAGCCAACTATTCACGAATTTGAAGATGGAGGTGGCTGATATCGAGTGCAGGCAACCACATCGTGTGGCTGGCTATCGACGTTTGTGACCAGAGAGCAGCGACAACTATGTTGGAAGGCTAGGGATGTAGGGATCTAGGTATGCAAAATAAAATTTTTACGGGCGAATACTTCGCACAACCGCAGCGGAATGGATCTCTTCCAGAAGATCCTTGTGAAAAATATTATCGTTTTCTTATATCTACCTAGATCTACCTTAGATTTACATGATAAGAGTATACCTTTGATGCGTGCCCTTCGCTTATCCCGCTCGTCCAAAGTCTTTGCTAGATTTCGGTATGGTAAGAGTAACCGCACCTCTATGGTATCCACATGAACAAGATATCTTGGAGGGAGAGATTTGATTGTGCTAGCAACCAAACAAGGATCTCTCCAAAAGGGACTTAATAAGTGGAGATGGAATAAACAAGCACCTCTTCTTCTTCTTTGCTCGGCAACAAGAACTCCTCTTGCTTGGCTTTGCTCGA
>JBBPFP010000118.1:3766817-3777522 GCA_037974795.1 Kaempferia galanga | reverse complement strand
CATATATGTTTCCTTAATTACTAATTCACAGAGAAGTTTGATGCTCACATGCATGCTTCCGTTTTGATGAAAGAGAAAAATAAAAAAATAATGATACAGACTACAGTTGTAGGGAATGAGTTGTATAACCCTGTGGATAAACTCTAAAACTTCAAAAAAAAATGAGAGATAATTATCCACCATTAATAATTAGCATGTTCGTCTCCCATTATATTTACGAGTGCAACTTGCACTGCCTCTCACATGGTATGTCTCACTTATATTTATTATTCGACTGGCATACAAAGGAGTACATGCATATGGACGCAGGTGGGTGCATGGAGCTTTCTGTTGCATAGTAAGTGTGAAAGAAACGGAAATAATTAATTACCGGAAGTGGTGAAGGAGGAGAACATCTTCTGCAAGGCCATGGAGAGGTCTTGGTAGCTCTTGTAGGTCTTGAGATCAACCTTACGAAGGTAAGGAGCGCCGTCCATGCTCACCTTCACAAAGGCAGCGACGGAAGCAGCTGCAGTTTTCTCACTTTGTTCTTCCTTGTTCTTGCTCTCAGGATGCTGCTGCACGTTAAGAATGTTCTTCCTGAAGGATCGAACTGGAGGCCAGCCCACTACTTGTGCTCTGTTGATCATTTAATTATGTTAATAAAAAAAATAATTGGTTTATAAAGTTGATACCTAGATCAGGTTATAAAGATCAACTAATGATAAGTTTATAGTTTTTATAAAGACATACTTAGAAACAGAGCGATTAGAATTGATGAAAAAAATAAATTATCAGCTATAGTTGTTGATGTGATGGGAAAAGTTTGAGAACAATATGACGTTAATTTAGTTGAGTTTGTTTTTGATGTTGTAAATGGTTTTGTTGTATTTTCTTTGTATCTCGTATGCCCATATAAATATCGTCTGTTCTTGGTTCACCTATTCTGGGTGCATGCATATGAAAGCCATATACTATAGACTTAAAATAATCTGTCCACTTTGCTTTACATACAATACTTTATCCATTGAGATGTAGAGAAGAAAGTATTTTTTGTTAAAATAAATTAATTAAAAATACACTAAACAGGCCTGTTAAAAGCGAGACTTAAGATCCAAATACAACAGAAAAAAAAAATCCATTTAATTACAAACCATCACATATCATGCATATATTTCTTAGAATTTCATGTAGACTGAGCTTAGAATTTCATGAGTTCATGTTAACTTAAGACAGAGAAATTTATTCACAAAATATTAATAGAGACTAACTAAGGTTCTGAAATTAGGAACATAAATCTACGAGAAAGAAATTAAATAGAATAGAATATTAGTTACGTACTTGGGGGCAGGTGGCTTCTCATGAGCATCAGTGGCCTTGTTTTCTTTCTCAGTGGACTCTAATTCCTTGCCCTCCACCGGAGTATGAAGCTTCAGCTTCAGATCAATTGTCTCCAGGAAGCCTCTCTTCCCAGAACTCTTCACCGACAACTCTGCTTCTCCTCCTCCGCCACCGCCGCCGCCCGGCAACCCCAGGCGTAGCTCCGTCTCCTCCAATCGCAACCCGCTAGCCATCACTTCTCGGGTGTTCGACAGGAACGATAACGCCTCGGCTTCCTCTTTACTTCTTGTTCTTCTTGCTTCTCCTTGCAGGTTTTATTACTCGTATAAGAAACCAAGGGACCGTATACCAATAAATTAACGGGATGGGACGCACTTATACGGTGGGTCGCACCATCCGACCCACTTCTGATTACAACACGTGTCCACAGCTTGTTGGAATTAATTGGATCTCTACGGGCATTGCCGGTCCGAATCTATAACTAATCCCGGGTCGAACCTAGTTTTTAATTAATCCACCCGATCTAAGACGACAACAATCACATTGACGGCTTAAAAGATTGCACTAAACAATGTAATTGAGAGAAAGGGGTCCATGTGCTGAGATTCCTCAAGAGACGGGAGCGGTTCACCCATGTGAACCCTGTCTCGCATTAACCGGTCATTAACCAATTAAATAAAACCAAAGCCAGCACTTTCCTCGGTTTGATTCTCTACAGGCATGATACTCTAGTTCAGGCTACTAAATAAGTGGGCACGTTTATTGCTCCCAGTATATGGATCAATATTAGCAACCAGATTATTTTAAATTATGGTACAGTGGTAAGAGTGCTTAATTATTTTTTAAATATTTACGATTCGAATTCCAACTATGACGTATTTGTAGAAATTTTTCTCCAAATAGAACTCGCAATTAAAGGGCATTGGACTTCTGGGTCGCCTGTCGTGAGTGTTTTCTGATTTACCTTGATGGTCGATAAAAAACTTTCATAGAGCTAGATCAACCACCTCAAAAATAGTCAATTGGTGGGAAACTTTCCAATTTAACTGAGTTTATCGTTAATATTAGCAGCCAGATTGTAGAAGCAAAAATTGTATTGCATATCAATTATTTTGGTAAATTATTACATCATAAATTGTATATGTTCATATTCTTTCCATTACTATTAAAAATTAAAATAACATAAACAACAACAAAATGTATGGTGAATCTTTTGAAATAAAAATCATTATAGTCAAAGGAAAGATAAGATATAGAGGGTGATTTCTCCTTAAGCTCCCACTTGTTCATAGGGTCAAAAATTATACTGAGTTATCAATCAAAGTCAAGATGGGTTCAACATGACTCAAAATGACCAAATATATTTCAGATGTGACTCAGGTTTGATCAGACCAACTTGAACATCAACACCATCCCTAGTTAAGCTCTAAGTCTCAGCATCATCTCTCTATTTCAGCCCTAGGTCTCGGCGAGATCTCTCTCCATCTCAGCCCTAGGTCTCGGTGACCTCTCTCAGTCTCGTATCCCAACATCATCCCTAGCTCAGCTATAGGTCTTAGCATCATCTCTCTATCTCAGCCTCAAGTATCGACGACATCTCTCTCCATCCCAACAACCTATCTCAATCTTATATCCTAACATCATCCCTAGCTCAATTTCAGATCTTGACATCATCTCTCTATCTCAGCCCCAAGTGCGACATCTCTCAGTTTCGAGTCACGATATCATCCTTGGCTCAACCCCAGGTCTCGGCAACATATCTCAGTCTCAGTGTTAGACCCGAGGTTCATCAGTATCCAAGGCCACTACCCCACATCAACATCTTTTTTTTTCATCCTCAAAACTGGTCTATGCCCTACATGGGCTCACTGACAATGACTACGAATATTCCCAGACATGTGGCATCTTAAGAATGGAGGAGCATTTTCAAGGTTGACAAGTCAGGTCCCCTGGATGACCCCTACTAACACGCGGTGGGGGATAAAATAAAGAGACAACTAATGGTTATAAGATCTGATCTCCTCATTGGGGCCTCTACAATGATGATATTTCAACTGATGTGGAGATACTCTCCTGACAACTAACGGTTGAGTTCTACCCTTTCACTCCATCTTCTTTTTTCTCACATATCACCTCAAGCAAACCATAGATTGAGCATTGGAGTGGCCCCAGGATCCGTTCCACTGCTATTATAACTCTCTTTTGGAGTGCATTTCAGTTTGCTCATTCCAATCATTAGTGATCTTCGGAGATAGTGTGTGTCAGCAAGTTCATTGATTAGTGGCTTGACCATCCACGATATTTAGCTGGAACATATGGCATGATTTTTAAATCATTAACAATCATTCATAAGTTCTCCATGACTATCATCAATTCTATCTTCACTTTAATAAGACTTCTTATTGACTTGGTAATGACTACATTAATTATGTTTGACAATTATTTCTTCTTTCCTGATAAATTTAGTTTAGTTTCTACTCTATGAGATTTAATTTCGATTTTAGATTTTAAATTAATTAGGTTTTATTTAAGTTTTCTCTCATATTTTTAGAGCCATATATAGAGTACACTTCACTATTTCAGTTTGGATTAACAAAAAAGAGAGAGTGGTCACTAAGATACATGAATTGAGAGGTTCTCTTTGAGAAAAGTCTGAAGATAAAGACAACAACCATGTTGCTAGATTCTCACTGAATTTCCGATTGAGATTCGACTAAACTTAAATTGATATTGCTCTACCTTTTCTCTTGTGGAAGAGTAGAGATGGGTCTTTAATCATATCAATCACAAAGATTAGTCTATTTAGGCAGCATGATGTTTTCAGAGTAAGGCTAAGAATGTTTTTTGTCTGCAAGTATTTGGTCTGCCTCGTTATAAAATTAGAAAAGGATATGCATTCAGCCTTTTTCACTAAGTAAAATAATTTATGAGATAGGTATACTAAGGCATCAAATTTTATGCACTCAGGCACAAATTTATTGAGGAAAGTTGTCAGAAAGGTGCCGAAATAATTGCCCTGAATTAACATCCTAACTCTACACTTCTGAGTAAGACACTGACTAACTTCATGGCTAGAATAGCAGATTGCATTTACTAAATGGTTTCAGTTTATTCCTTCATGCCAATTGTGATAGCGCAATGCAATAATGAGCCAGGTCAGAGCTTATCCAATTTGAGACAAACATAATAGCATCCAAGATTGCTATTTGGAAGGTTCAGAATAAAGTTTAGGCAACTCTATAATTAACTAGATTGTGATAAAGTAGGCTTATCACCTCGCCGCATGCATTGTCATAGTCCATCAACAGTCACAAATAGCATGTAAATAGAGATGAACATGTAAAAGTTGTGGTTTCATGTGTTTTGGTTGACAAGGGAAAAGGCTAAAAATATGAGATGGTGATTGAGCGCATGTGAAAAAAGTAATTCCTACCCTGTAACTATACAAGCAACCTATCTATACTGCCTTTTCCACTACTGAATCATCAATAAAGAGATGAGACTACCGTGTAAGATCTCTCTTAACTCTGTATTTGTTAGTTCCCCTACAAAATTTAAGTTTGTCATTAATTTTTTTAATTGACATCAGATATCTAACTTATGCTGATTAATTCTAGGATGACCAGTTCAATTCCACAGAAATTTCTATCGGCCATCAGAACAAATCAGAAAGCGCTTATAGAGAGGGCTATCAGCCGGACATTCTTAAGTTAACTATCCTTTAAAAGAAATTCATCTGTTAATTCATCACTGAGACTGAAACTCAATTCTTAGATATATGAAAAACTAAGACGCCTTACTACTTCATTGACGTGGGAGCAAATTTGGCATATCTTTTGTTTTGTTAGACAAAGGGCAGGAATCAATTTATTATATTGTTTATATATTTTTCCACTGGGTTGGTTGGACACATGGGCGTAGCTTGGTAGAAATATACAAGTTCTAGAAATCTATTTTGAAATGTTGAACATAAAAATGTTTGCTAAAATGAAGTAAAAGAACAAAGACGCAACACTTTAAGACACTATTTACTTCAAAGAATTGGGAAGCATAAGATAGAAATAAGGGAAAATGAAGGAGCATGAGAATGTTAATCCTGTCTTATACGGAAAAAAAAACAAGGATAAAGTAATCATTTCAGTTTTAAATCCTCTCTACTACTTTTCTCCTACTCTTTCTTTCTGCCATCTCATCTCTTTCTCCAAGTAAACAGATGCTGAATAATAATATCATGTCCAAGTGAAACTAGGTTAGCTAGGTAGGTATTGGACCTATAGGAGTAGTCCATCCATGTTATTTTCTCAAATGCCAACTACAACTCTCTTCGCAATATACAAATAAACAAATGAAAATGTAAATCTTTAAATGAAAAGGATATTGATGAGGGCTATGAACAGCAAATAAATTCTTGCAAGAGACTTGAGCAAGACAGCAAAGAAAAGCTGGTCCCTCGATGGTGGCTTCCCTTCTACTCGAAACAAAGAGACAATTGTTTCATGTATTGTCAAGAAGTCCCAACTTAGACGCTGAGAAATTAAACTACGAGGGGGACAGCACACCTGTGTGTTGATGTGATGTTAATTACAACCGTAGCTTAAGACACCGTGATATATTACACCTGGATCCACTCATTAAATTCTCTCCCTGTGGAATCCATGATTACACGTTACTTTCTTTTTGGACATTCAAAGTTGCTTACCTAGAGGAAGTAGTACAGATGGCAACTGTCAGACGAGCTATGTCGGCTTAAAGACTACAAAAGATATACTAGTTGGTGGTGGTGTTATTGACCTTTTCAGAGTGCCGCTACTATACAAATACAGTGAAGCATTTTAGATTTTAGTATTTCAACAACCAATGCTCTGAACCACTTGTGTTATGGAGATTAATCTTACTGCGTTACTGTGTTATACAGTTGACTTGAGGTGGAACGCCTCACTATAAGGCTATAGCGATGGATATATCATCATCATAAATTCAAGTTAGTGGGTTAGATTCAGCATCTGATGGCTCCATTAAACTCTCCTTAAAGTTATATTAATAATAACATTCAAATCTTTGAAACACAGTTGATTAGGTTACTAGAGTACTTCTTAAACTCTCCTCAACTGAAATATCAATTTGTCTAATTATATAATTTATTAATCTTCTTTCAATATGATAAAGCTACCACAATTGCTTTAGGTAGGTAGTTAAACAAGCAAGGCTTTGAAATCTATTCGAGAAGGGAATTGGCACTTTCTGAAACGATCATATGACAACAATTTAGTAAACATATTATAATAGAAAGAAATTTCCTACTTGCTCACCTATATAATATTCTTCAAAAGCGCAAGGACCGTCTGATCGCTGTCACAAGCACATTGTCTGTTCTTTTGTGTGGCTCGCGTTGACGCCTTGCTTTATGGTAGAGAATGAAATAGTTTCTCATCAAAATATTCTAGCAAATGCACAAGCTTTTCCACAATGTCCAAGGTGACTAGCGGTTAGTAGTTACCTCGATGAAATCCTGCAAAGCTCCACAAAGATGAAATTATAATCGAACTATATTACTGAATTATATTTCTTTATTAGAAAGAAACAAAGTTAATTGTGAGAAGCTAACATTCTGCATAATGTTTAATTAGCAAAACGATGAAGTTATTCAATTGAAATTCCAAAGCAGTGGGCCATAGGTGCATGAATATGCATGTATTTTTTTTTAATGAATATACATGCAAATAAGAGCCGTTGTACTAAGGCAAAAGGCCTCCCATGATTGACCTTCTTGTATCTTATTGTTGGGCCACGATAATTACGCCTTGGGGTAAACAATGTCACTTTTTTTGCTCCAATGAATATGCATGGAAATATTAGTTGGCAGTTGTGAGAGTACATACTGGCCATAGTAATTAAAGGTGTATGTATCTCAGTGCCTGCCTCTTAATTGTATTATTTCTGCTCACTTCAGAGATATTCATGCTGAGATACACATGGAGATGAAAGACTTTGCTAACTCTCATTAATTCTAGATATATATTTCTTTTACCCATCACTTTCTCCAGCAGAGCAGAAAGCATTCTGCCTCTTTCTGCAGGAGCAATCTTAACTTAATGACCATAAGGATTGGAGTGTTCGGCGGTGCCACTCGTGTGGCCCGTTGGTGTCCTGATTTCAGAACAGGATGTGCAAGGCATTTAACTACTGTTATGGCCTAAGATATATGACAGAAGCGAGAGTCTTGAATGAGATGGTGCATGGTGCTTCAGTGCATTCATCCACTTAAATGCATCTCTTTCAGATGAGCTGGAAGTGGTTGCAAGTAGTGTTGTGCTTGGTACAGAGGACCACAATCTCATGGATACATCTTAATATATGCTGTACAATCTTGTGACATGAATATACATGTAATTTACAGGAGTTAATGAGATAATAAGCTAATATATTATCTAAAGTTTAGGTAAATACATGGTTTTAACTTCTCATACCAGGATACACTGTTCATGCTTGAATCAGAAAACTTGTATACCTGGAAATCTGGGATTTTTGTCCACCAGATATGCTGCAATGACTGCAATTGGACCACTTCAATGACTGCAATTGGTCTCGATTGCATCAATCATCTTAGATACTTAGAATTGAGCACATGATCTTGTGTATTATTGATTACTGTTTGACTTAATCAGAATGCAGAAAAGTATACGCTTGGAAGCATCAAAGACTACAATAGTCGACAGAAAGGAAATTTCTTGATATTTTTAACCAAGTTGAATGATAATAAACTTGACTAATTCGCAACTTGTATCATTCCCATTAAAGGGCAGAACAAAACTGGATCATTTTCCTAGAAGAAACAGAACACAGAAAAAAAAACCTGTTTGTCTTGTTATTTTAAAAGATAAATCACTTAGATTGCTGAATAAATATTGTTTTTATTTTATATACAGTGCTATTTTACTGATTGATATATTTTTAGGACCAAAAAAATTGTAACTCATCATCTGCCAGAATAATTGGCTCATTTATTAACCCAAATGAATGAAAAGAGAGAAGGATGAGACAATTGAATTCCAACACTCTGGCACGAGCAGTATTGGTTGACTCAATGAGATAGTTCTGTCTTGTATTGCTTTCTAGACAAGTGAACAAGCAAGACAAGAACACGTGGACCAGAACAACCAACCAGAAACCATTCTATTCATAGTTGAAATAATTATGGTGCATTGAAGGGCCAACAATTAAACTTCGTATCTCCAACAGCTTGGACTGAATAATTTGTTCCGTAATATGAACCCAACACTCATTCAATCCAGTCCAAATCCATAGTTCAGATTTTAAAAAAAAATGGAATAGTCTTTGGGTCGTGTCTGTATGGGCCAAAACCCAACCCTAGCAATGAACAATCAAAGGTAAAGGATCGTGGACCAAATTTCATGAAGAGTTACATGAATATGACAATACCTAGAGTAATAACAGTCACAGCAATTGTCCAGAACAAGACCAACACGCAGAAAATTCTGATGCTCCAACAAAAACCAACTATAAAAGAGAGTGACTGCTGCTACTGCAAGAGCAACAACTACAGATCACATGGAGGAACTCACACAGCTACATTACGAGAAAAACAAAAAACACGCATTACCATCAACACCAGTTCCATATCAGAAGAATAAAATCAAAATTTTAATCATTGTAGGCGACTCGATCGAGCTTACCAGAACATCCGACAGATAGAGCACGCGAAGTCGGAATGCATCATTCTCGCCGTTGCTGCCGGAGGGCTTGATGGGAGCGCAGAATAGACGGAAGAATGGGGTGGTGGTGGCAAAAGAGATGACAGATCGAAGGGATCGCCGGCTTTGGGATCGAATCGGAGTCGAGAGCAAGGATTTGGCGAGGAAGAGTAGGGTTGCGGGGACAGGACTTCGTCACGGGAGAAGGCGGGCATTTGAAACGGACCATATACCGTCCGGTTTGATTTTGAACCGGCTGCTGGTTCACGAGAAAATTTGATAAGAGGTTAACCAATTTAAACATGATTAATATTTATAAACAAAATTTATGCGCGGTGGAGCACGCTTTGCCTCTGGGCCAAAGAATAATTTCTGTTCTAGATTAATGCTGCAACAGTGGTATCATCAACTATTATTATTACTTGTCCATTTAGTAAAAGCATCTATCTATATTAGTTTGGGAGTGAATATATATCACTTCTTCGAAACGTCTTAAAACACATATTTGTCGTATATTCATTATATTAACTGCTCTTTTAATAACATACACTCGAATTAATATCGGAACTCATTATTTATATATTTAACTGACCATTCATTTTTCTTTATCTTTTTTATATTAAATAAATAAATACATGTTCAATTTTATTCTTGTAATTTCATACACATTAACTGCGTTTTACAGAAAGGAATGTTAGTATATGTGTAGGTGTTATAATATCTACTCACATTGATTGTAACATTATTTGTGTATTATAATACTTATACATTAACACTAATATAGATACTCTAACAGCCCCATGATCTCCTCCTTCTATAATGACTAAAGCTCATGGTCGATGTCCCCCTCAGAGGCGGTATGGTAGTTAAGACGTAGAAAATTATAACATGACATCTTAGAGTTGAAATTCGGCATGTCTGAACATGCTCTCTCCTATGTCTTGACAGCTTGCACTAATAGCTAGTAGTCATCCGTGATTTATCTCCTCCATATTGACCCAGAGACAGATTAGCGGGGTGCTGAGGGTGAGCACATCGCCTTTTACCACATAAAGCTCATCATCGTTGATTGCCTTTAGTCTCCAAGAGCTCCTAAATTGATTTTTTATCCCGTTAAACTTTTACCTCTCTCGTTCCAAGTTTCCTCGAGTCCAAGTCTCTCATGTCAAGCTCCACCCGACCCCGAGCAGGACCGTCTCGACCATTCTTGAGGCCCTAGGCGTAAAAAAAATTAAGGCCTGAATTTTGTTAATAAATAAATATTATTAGAGATTTTTAATTTTATTAGTAAAATTTAAAATGACAGTTTCATATGTTGCCCATGATTATTTATGAAATTAGAAGCAGTGACCAATTAGACCACGCAGTAATAACTTTATCTTTATCAAATCTCACTTTTTATTAGTAAAATTTAAAAAATAAAAAATATTTTATATTAACTATTTGGAAATGACTAATAAATTATTGTAATATTATTAATATATATTTTAATTGCTATTTTAAAAAAAATATCAATCAATTTTAACTACAAAATCTCTCGATGTAATAGTAAAATTATTATTGTGTCACCTAGAGATAATAGATTTAAATAGTAGATGTTGGAGCAATTGTTGTACCATTAGGTTTTGATGTTTGGGCAAAGGATTTAAATTAGGGTTTACATCTGTGTTTAA
>JBBPFP010000118.1:3640496-3666835 GCA_037974795.1 Kaempferia galanga | reverse complement strand
TTTATTGGAAATACTTTAGTTACTCCGCCTGAAGTCTTTATTCTGGTCGTTACAACCCTGTACATATCCTTAATTAGTTCTATATATGGTATGTTGACACCTCTTCTTTCTAGAATTTTCCATATAATTTCCCTTGGAACTCTATCATAAACTTTTTTCTAAGTCAATAAATACCATGTGTAGATCTTATTTTTGCTCCCGATATTTTTTTAATTAGTTGTTAATAGAAGATGTATAGCTTCTATTATCGACCTTCGAGGCATGAATTCAAATTAATTTTGAGTCACCGTGATCTTCTTAATCTTTTTTCTATTACTTTTTCCCAAAGTTTATAGTATGATTCATTAGTTTAATACCCTTATAATTTGTACAGTTTTGTACGTCTCCCTTGTTCTTATATAGGGGAACTAGAGTACTTACCCTCCATTGATCAGACATTTTTTTTTTTATTTTCAATACCATGTTAAATAATTTTGTAAGCCATTTAATATCTTGTTTCCCTAGGTACTTTCATATCTCTATTGAAATATTATTTGGTTAACGACTTTTCTGTTGTGCATCCAATTTAAAGCTTGTTCCACTTCTGAAGTTTGAATTTTATGATAAAAATTTAGAAAGTTAAAAAAAGAAAAGTTACAGAAATGTGGTGTAGCTTATATACGTGCCGTTGACATATATTGGATGGTGAGGTATAGTAATTGAAAAATCATTCTGTGCCGGCGGCATGGATAACATGGGAGTGAAACTGACACAGTACACAAAAATTTCGTGTGCGCAACGCGCGTGCGTCGCATGACAGGTGGATTGGAGGCATCGTAGGATGCCTTCGGCATCGCAATGCTCCTGTTCCGATTGAAATTTAAAACTACGATTTAATTAATTCAAACAATTCCCGAAGAGGCTTTCATAAATCCTAATTAAATTATCTCAATAAATAAAAAATATATTTAAAATTAAAAAATAATAAATTTTATTGATATTTTAAATTTTTTTACTTTTTTAAATTTTATTTAAAAATTGTAAATTTTTTTAATAAATATGATTTATATTCTGATTTTTTTTACTATTTTAAATATATATTATTTAAATTAATAAATAATTAAATGAATAAATAGTTAATTTATATAATTATTATATATAAAATAGTATTTTTATATTAATTTATATAATATTATGATGTATTAATTTTAATTTGAGATATTGATAGATAATTTTCTTTAAAGAAAATTATATTTAATTATTTTTTCTAACAATATTAAGAATTGAGAATTTATATAAAATTAATATACAAATTATTTTTAAATTATACACAATAAACATATTTATCTAATAATTACTATATATAAATAAAAAAATACTGAAACCATAACAACACAACATGATATGAAACCAAAACCGTATCGGTATGGTTTGAGACTCAAATCTCGGCACGAATTGAGATTTTAAACCTTGGTGAGACATACATAAGTAATGCATAGTGGCGCATTTGATGGACTTTATTAGGGTGGTACTACTAGGTCAATTTTATTTTTTCTATAACTGTTCTTTAGAATGGTTTGTTCCAATGGTGTTGCTTATTGCATCACACAATCTGGAAAAATTGTTAAAAACTCACTTGCTATCATATTTTAGTAATACAACAGCATATATTTATAGTACTACACATTTATACTAGTTGATGAACTCTTTAAGCAGTCATAAAGACTCTTAGTTGACGTTTCTATTTCCCAGACATTGGAAATTAAAACACATTGGAATTGCTGGGAATTATAGCTGACATTTCGATTTCCAAACTTTGACTTCCAAACCCTGGATCCGATGGATCTGACATGCTCATCATTTTCTAAAGTATGCCAAATTAAAAGTTAGGTTTTGAAATCTTTATTTCTGAATTTATAAACTTTCACAAGAGAGTACCACTTATATCTATCACAGTATAGCATCAGAGGTGGATGGCATTGCTGGTTGGTTGGTGCTCTAGATCAAGATATGCACATGTGCAAGTCAGAGTATGAAGTGGCATTGTTGGAATTGGGACCGTAGGTGATGCCCCTTATTACTGAAGGACTAATGCTGGTTGTGAGGCAGCTTCACAAGAAAAGAAAGATTGGCTGTAATGGAAGAGAAGAGAATAAGGAAAATCCGTCTCTGGTTTATAAACAATAAAAGGTGGCAAACTTGATCTCACACTTTACACATGAAAAAGAAGGAGAAAATGATCCTAGGAGAGAGATCATTAAGAGTAGAGAACACCTGATGAGCAGATGAGAAAAATTGGAGATCTAGAAGAAGAAAAAGATAAGCAAGACACACAGGAGATCTAGAGTAGAGCTAAAGAAGGAAACAATTGGCTCTAATACCAAACTGAAGTAGCAAAAAAAGTTGGAAAAGTGGGTAGGAGCTGCGAAATCAGTATATATTGTGACCTGTTCACCTCCTTGAACATTATAGAGGTGCCTATGTAGCCGTTTGACTAAGAAATTATGACTAAATTAATATACTGACACTTAATTGAGAGGCTACCCTATGTTATAGTTGTTTCTCAAATAAAATCCTCATAATTATTTATAATTCTATTCTTCATGGCCCTCTATCTTGACTATATAAAGAATTATTTTTTCGCCATGTGAACCTAATGAGAATAATGTCTCATGAACACACAACAAATTGAAGATAAAAATCAGAAGTCTAAATATAGCCCCAATGGTCAGTGAAGCACGAACCTAAAGTATATAAGATAGTGACACTATAACCTAAAGGATTTAGGTTGATAATGAAACGATCTACAACTTTATACCCTTTCTCTTCTATATATATATTTTTAAAAGAGATAACATATAGAGTTCGGAACAAGCCGTACAAAACGTCCGAATTTCTGAAAATTAAGTCAACTCCGAAGTCATGCATTTCGAATATGTTCAACTAGAAATCCAAAAGAAAAGGAAATCCTGTCTAACATCATGGTAGTAAATAAATGTCTTACCGACCAGAATGTGCAACCAACCAATTTAAGAACCCTAAAGACATTTGACCAATGAATACATCATCGACTCAGAAAATAAAGAGAGCTAACATCCTAATGCGGAGACTAACATAAACTAAAAAGAACAAGGCCTTCGGGTTTGCACTGCTTGGTAGGAGCTAGCTCATCTATCAAGACCCTCTATCTTCTCATTACCTGCACTATATGGATCTAATGAGTCTAAAGACTGAGCAAGTTCGAACATTTAGTATCAAGAAATAAACATACTTTCAGATGCTTTTCAATATATATATGTATATAAAGGAAAGTGCCTTGAGCATTTAAAATTAAAACTTGCCGTAATTAAATTTCATAAACCTTCTGACTTTTAATAGAATAACATCAACATTAACTTTCAATAGCAACCTCATACATCAACATATTTGAGTTCAGATCATTGAATGTGACCCTTTTTACCTCAACTTATGATGGTTTGGCCAAACATTTACCACAGTACTAGGTTTTGTAGTGTTCACCGATATCCTCTAAGCTAGCTTCCACATGATTTGTTAAGAATTCTGGTATTCTCTAAGCCGAATTCCACAAGATTTGATAAGAATTCCGGTATCCTTTAAGCCGGATTCCATACCATGGTCACAAAAAATTTACATCACTTCAAAATTTTACTTTTTATGATTCAAAATAAAATAAAATAAAATAACAAAAAGAAGAAAACATTTCAAGCTAATGTAAGCTCAGAGAAATATTTTAACACCCATAACATATGTCACACGAAAATCATAGTGTGTTGCCTGGAACGTTCGAGATGCTGCCGTCTCTCTCATTCGCACAAAAGCACCCAAACTCACCATCATTCACCTTTAGATGTACCTGTATAAGCCCGAACATGAAATTCCTCAATCTAGGACCTTAAACCTCAACTCGAGTCCCCTTACCGACACCTTAAGAAGTTGTCCCAACTTAGATCCAGCCCCTCTCAACTCAAACTACATTCTCTAGACTCGGAACTATCAAATCGTCACCCGATCCTCCTCTTAACTCTTGGCTTGCACCCTCTCGACTCAACCATTGACCAACACCATCTCCCCTTCGACTTACGGCTAGAACACTGGACCGAACCCCCTCCATTGAACCATGCCTGTGCAGCCCCAGCCGCGACCGAACCCCCCTTGCACAACCCCAAGCTATGACCACCTCCTCTCACCCAACCCTCCATCCGACGAAATCTTCACCTCTTGACTCCATCCCCTTTCCCTCGACAAATCAACACCTCCTTAGCCCCTCAAACACCCTTCCAACGTCTCCAAGGCAGCAACAATTCTCGAAATTTTGGAATCAAATTTTCAATCAAAAAGTTGTCAGAACTTCGTTAAATCATCACAACAATGGAAAAACCGTAACCGACAACAATAAATCATGCATCAAACATCAAAACATACAAAATATGATCCATGTAGTGCAGAAACAACGGTTAGAAAACTTGCTTTAGCATTTTAACGCGCAAAAAATCGAGCGAGGCGTAGGAGAGCGGCGGAAGACGATCCGACAATGTTCTTCAATTTCTCAAACTTTTGGGATGTTCTCTTGGGGTTTTCCATGGGTGAAGGCTGCGACATAGAGGTTGAAGAAAACCCTAGAATTCCTCCTCTTAAATAAAATGCTAAGGAATATCTACTTGACCCGTTAATAGGTAATTAAATAACATAAAACATAAAAACCTCAATTTAATCAATTTAGACCTTAATTAAATAAATTACCTACCTCGAGAATTTTATTTCATGAAATTCACGTGATTAGGGTTTTGGGCACTACAGATAAACCATATGAATGCCATAAGGATTGCCTTGACAAAATTATACTCCAGTGAAGAACCAAGTGAGAGCCTCATCATGTTTTGGATTGAAAACAAACATTAAATCATGTGGTCGCCATCCCCTATTTGTAGCTAAAGACATAGATAAACTACTTAGTTAGTTTGGACTCAAGACATAATTACAACTCAAATAAATGCAAAATTTGGGTCTACACATTAAAATTGTCCCCACTACATAAAATGGAAATTAAGTGGTTATTTAAGCCATTCTAAAACTTTAATTAGGTTGACTAGGCTGCATGATTTGAACTTTTTCAATTTTGCTTCACCTACAACCTTGTCATTGATAACCCAATGAGCCCAATAAGCACTTAACCTTTTTAGATCTAACCCTTATGATTGTGCCTCCATCGATGCATAATTAGGCCATCAACAAGTTTTAGAATAAGACATTCCTTTCTTTTTATGACCTTAACTTATTCTCATCCTTAGCGTCCTCGTTTATAACTTGGTTCCCATCATTTCCCCTTTCCTCAAAAAGATTCGTTCTCCAATCTTCATCACCTACATCAACGGGAGGAAGATCAGAAACGTTGAATGTAGTACTCACATTATACTCCTAGTTAAGTTAAGCTTGTGAACATTATCATTGATCTATGATTTGAAACGGTCCATCTCCTCACGGATGAAATCCGCAGATGTCAGCACCAAGCCCGGATGAAAAGGGGTGAGGGTTGCGTATTAGGTTGCCAACTGACATTGACTTTCACACAAATGTTCAATCAATGAATCCATCAAATTATGCTAGTGCTTGGTCCTTCCCGGGAAGGAATGTCATATTATAGGAAAACTAATTATCTAAGATTTGGAACATACTACACACTTATAAAGAATTTGAGTTTTAAGTTATGATACATAGAAAGGAGTAAAACAAGAAATGGAGAATGTATTGTTGTAGATAAAAAGGGGATAGAATTATAGCTCTGGTGGCGAAAGAAACTATTAATGTTAGCATATATGCACTCAAGTAGGATTAGATAAAGACCGTAAATTTAGGTTTTCGGATGACCTAGATGAGATATTACAAAACATTCTGCCAATTGAAATGATTTTAATAGGAGATCTAAATTGAAATGATTTTAATAGGAGATCTAACTGAGACATATAAGAGTGAAATGAAGGGCGAATAGGGGTTATGAGTTTGGAAAAAAAAATGAAGAAGAGAGTTATATTACATTTTGCGAGAACATATGTTAGGAAGAAGGATATAAAGATTTACAAAGATTGTAAGGTGAACATTGGAAAAACTTAACTATCCAGTATAGGTTCATAATATTGGATATGCACCTCAAGCATAGTATCAATAGAAGGAAAATGTGCACAATCCCAAAATTTGAATGGGGAAAGTAAAAGGATAGAAAACAAGGCATATTTAAGAAGAGGGTGAAAGTACAAGCATTAGGAGAATACACAGTGACTCAAATATGACATAGATAAGATAACATTAAAGTTGAAAATAGCAGCAAGAGTATACTCGGTGAGTTAAAGGGACATACACCACCAAGTAAAGATTCTTAGTGGTGTAATGAGAAAGAACAAGAGAAAGTGAAAGAAAATTTACAAGTTATAAGGTATTATACACTTGTAAATATGAGAAAAACTTAAAAAAAGTATACACTAGCAAAGGAAGAGTCTAAAAAAGCAGTGAATAAAATTAGATAAAAAAGGGAAAGAGCATTTACAAAATAGCTAAAGTGAGAAAGAGAGGGAGACGAGATCTTATTTAAATAAAATGTATTAAAAATTTATGCAACATGTTACAATTAAATGATAAGAAATTAAAAGAGTAATGAAAGAAGTATTTTTATTAACTTTTTAATGAAAGTTTAGGTAATAACTTAACTTAGGAAATTTAAGTAGGTAGTTTAGAAATTTAAATTTTTATGGTAAAATTTAAACTTCAGAAGTATAACACGCTTTTAAATGGGATGTAAACGGGAAAAATAGCTCAACTAGATATTTTGATAGAGGTATGGAAGTATATAGGGAAACAAGGTATTGAATGACTTATAAAATTGTTCAACCTGATATTGAAATAAAAAAATGCATGATTAGTGGAGGGTAAATACTCTAGTTCCCTTATATAAAAAATACCTGATTATATAGGAGTTTTAAACTAACGAGTTATACTATGAAACTTGAACGAGTAGTAGAAAAAAAACTAAGGAGACCACAGTGATCAAAAAGTAATTTGGATTTATGTGTAGAAGGTCGACAAAAGAAGTTATATATCTTTTCAGGAAACTAATTGAAAAGTATTGGGAACAGTAGCAAGACTTATGCATGGTATTTGTCAATCTAGAAAAACTTATGATAGAGTCCCAAAAAAAATTATACAGAGAATTCTAGAAAAGAGGTGCTAGCTAGTATTGAACTAATTAAGGATATATACAAGGATGTAATTACAAGAATGAAGACTTGATATACTGAAGTGTTTCCCATTAGGATAGAGTTACATCAAGTATCAACTCTTAAGTCTTTATCTTGTTACGCTAATTATGGATGAATTCACTCGACACATCTAAGATATGGTATCGTGGTGTATATTGTTTGTAAATGATATTGTTTTGGTAGATGAGACACATGGAAAAGTAAATGATAAACCCGAATCTCGACGGGAAACGCTAGAAGTGAAAGGTTTTAGATTTAGCAGAGTAAGATAGAATATACAGAATTTAAGTTTAACATTATTACACATAATGAGATAATTGTTAAGATATGAGATGATGAGTGGTCAATAACTGAGAGTTTTAAGTATTTAAGATCATTTTATAAAAGAATAAAGGGATTGAGAGAGATCTTACATAAAATATAAGCATGATAGTTGAAAAGAAGGAGAACATCATGTGTTCTTTGTGATCGTAAAGCATCTCATGATTTTAAGGAAAGTTTTGAAAGTTTTACAAAACAATAGTTAGATGTTATATGTTGTCGAATGTTAAGCTATGACTCGAGCATATGAGCAGAAGAGGAGGGTTGTAGAGATGAAGATATTAAGGTGGGTGTGCGGACATATACGGATGGAGAGAATGAGAAATAAAAATATTAGAGAGAAAGTCAGGATTGCACCTTAGATGACCAATACATGTTCCAATTAGGCAATATGAATTTATGACAAATGTGCACATCAAACGAGGAAGAGAAAGACTAAAAAAGACTTGGTTAGCAACAAGAAAATAAGATAAAATTCATTTAAATATAAACGATGATATAGTAAGGGATATAGCCCAATAACATATAACAGATTCCACCTTGTGGGATAAGACTTGGTTGTTGTTGCATTTTTTCTCATGTGAACCCAAAGATAATCCCTAGGTTCAAAGATCACTATGACAGACTATTAGGCCACAAGTAATGCTGTCAAGTCTTGAAGGCCCTCACTAAAAGATGCATCTTCTTGTCACAAGTTGAATAGTTTCAAGATACTCCTGTGATGCAATAAATTTGATCCTCTTTTTCCCTAAGTTGTGGCAATCCTTTAGAAACCTCATCAAGAAAGAATTATTGAATTTTTACAAAAGAGACTTAACAACACTTGACAAAGTAGACTTAAGATTGTTAGTATTGAAATAATACAAAAGTACAATCAGGATTAAAAAAAACTCTCTTAACCTTTCTTCGTTTTATATAAAAGCCTTCTTTGTCCTCTCTTGATTTTGAAACACTTTTCTTCATATTTTTTTCTCATTCATTTAGTGTTTTTTTTCCTCACACCTTCTTCTTCTTCTCTCTTAACCTTTCTTCGTTTTATATAAAAGCCTTCTTTTGTCCTCTCTTGCTTTTGAAACACTTTTCTTCATACTTTTTTCTCATTCATTTAGTGTTTTTTTTCCTCACACCTTCTTCTTCTTCTTTACACGTTTTTTTTCTTTTTCATTGTATAAGACTTACAGGGTTACTGTGCATCACAAAAGAATAACTATTTTTGAACCCAGTATACATACATCACCTGCCATGATCTGCGCAAAAGAATGACACCACATTGTAAAGCACCTCATTGCAATTTTTTCCGATAGAAAATAAAATCAGCACCTACTTATTGATCTTAACTTCCCAACATTGATTCAACCATTGTAGCTTATAAGGACTACGATATTTAGTAGCTATGTTAGTGTAATTTCCTCCATATATAATGTGGCAGCAAATGTGAAAAGTGTCTCTCTGTGCTCCATCCTCCCTTCCTTACACATTCAAAGCATGCCTAGCGACATTGGCTTTAACTTCAATCAGATACTCTCCATCACTTTCCATCAATAGTGGCAAGGCATCATCATTTTCTGACCAGTCTCAATATCACTATTTTCTCTCAAAATCATTGCTCTTTTGTTTCGATATTGTGATGCAATATGCCACTTTTCCAAGCATGTAAAACATTTAATATCTGTATTTCTAAAAGTTTGGGTAGTTTCTTTATCTTTGATTGAAATAGAAGTTGCATCCTTGTTTCTAGAGGACTTGGTCTCACTCATGGAGTTGATCTTGTCATCCAGTCTGCTCTAGCTAGAATTTCAAGTGGATGAACTAGACTTCTTCCCATGCTTAGTTAAACCATTTTTTCTTATTAAGTTGCCTTTCAACTTTCATGGACATGTGCACTATATCCTTAAGCTCCATATAATATACTGCAACTCCACTATATTTATAATTTCTAGATTTAAGTCTTGCCAAACTCATGCCATGGTTGCTTCTAGTCCTCCTCCACATTAGCCCGAATCATGACAATCCCCATCTTTCCATGGTAACTCCTCCACTTCACACTCTTGGATGCTTGGGTTAGGCCTTGAAGCCATTGGTACAAATCTCGATAATAATGTGATAGCATGAACCTCTTCTCCATGATAAATTTTATCTTCTCTCAAGTATCAATGAGTATCTCATGATTTCTCATCTACTTAGAACAACCTTATCCCACCAAACAATTACATTGTAAACTCAACAAAAGCAAGTTTTACGTTCTCTTCATAGTTGTGGCAATTAAATATGAGTTTCACTTTTTTCCCACTCCAAATATGCTTTTGGATCACTTTTATCATAAAATGACAGAGTTTGATCTTGACACATCCTATATTTCTGTCAACATGATCTTCCAATCCTCCTCTTTGACCACCAACTCTATAGCATGACCGAATTTGTCTATGCTACACAAATTGGTTCTAAGTGTTAATTGAATGAGTGAAGATTGAGCAGGCCAAGAATGAACATAATATTAGAACTGATGAACAAAATACAAAGTTTTAGAACTTACAACTTAATCACAGGGTTAGATCCCTTAATCAACTCTTTACTGTGTTTCATATGTGGGTGAGAAATGGCTAGGAAAGAAGTGATGGAGAGGAAGAATTTTATAGTGAAAGGTTAGGGAAATATTTCCCTACTTGTTGTTGTAGGAAGGGAACTAGGAGAGTTACGGTCTTCTTGTATGGAAGGAAAGAGAGAGGTTAACCTAAATTTCTGAATTTGATTTTTTGAAAGCATAGAAAAATTAAATTAAATCAAGATAGACTAACAAAGTAAAAAGTTTATTTATTTTGACTAATAACAGCGTTTCCACCCAAATCTATGATTGATGATTTTCCTCTGATTTGGATGGAATCCAAATTTGAGGAAACTGGGGAAGCATTTCCCAGCCTCTTTCTTCCCTCTCTCCTTTTCCACACAATGAAACAAAGGAAAAGCTGCTGGGGGAAACCTTTCCCTAGACGCATTTCCTTCTTTGTTTCAGTCGAAGAATCATAACTAAAAAAATTGATATGTAAAACTTCTTAATGCATTCACTGGATCTACTCTTAAATTAATATTTTGGTTCTTTGATTTGAGTGTTAGTGTTTAATCCTTGGTATCATTTTCATAGTTCTTTGATTGATTATGATAGTTTGACCTGCTGTGTATATGTTAAAAATATTTACCAGAATATCCTTTCCAATTCTTTATGTTGTATTTTTGTGATAAGAGATCATATTTTTTATTGTGATGAATCATAGTCGAGGTGATACGCAAGAGTTCTCAGATCTCAACAAGCTCGCAAAACATTTTCTTAAAGGTGGTAAAGATAGCATTGGTGGAGATCCCTCTGCTGCTCCTTCAAAGGCATACATTAAAGAGGTTGTTGATGAACTGCAGAAAGGGGAGGAAAGGGAGTGCCCAATCTGCCTAGAAGCGTATGAGGATGCAGTATTAACTCCATGTGCACATCGTCTATGTCGTGAGTGCCTCTTAGCTAGCTGGCGAAGTGCAATAAGTGGTTTATGTCCTGTTTGTAGGTATTTTTCATTACCTCCTTATTTGGTTGCTAAAGATTTATGAGCTAATCCCTACTTATTTGCCCTACGTTCTGATTGTAGGAAATTAGTAAATAAGCAAGATCTTATAACTGCTCCTACTGATAGCCGTTTCCAGATTGACATTGAAAAGAATTGGGTGGAGTCTTCTAAGGTTTCTGTCCTGCTTCACGAACTAGAAAACCTTCGTAATTTTGGTGCTAAAAGCATTGTCTTCAGCCAGTGGACAGGTTTTTTGGATCTTTTGGAGATCCCACTTTCTCGGTATTCCTCTTCTAATGCAGTTCTATTCTGTTATTTATCATTTTATGCTAATCTTGGTAAAAAAAAACAATATAATATAATTCAAAGTCATCCAACTACTGATGAGGCCCTTGGGATAATCGAGTCTTTGTGCCAATAAATTGCCCATTGTACTACGTGTGCATTAAGATTTCCAAACTTTATTAGACATCATTTGTCTCAATTATCATATTGCAGTGGCATTACATGCTATCCTGCTTTGATAAACATTTGTGCTTTTGAGCATGACTGACCATTAACCTATATTTTCCGCTGTCCACAACACTCATGTTCAATTGATTTTGCAACATAGGTCTATAGGCCCCACAAAGTCTAGGATTCAGTAGCAATGTTTGCCTAGCTTTGGTATATATTGTTATGAGATGAATGGTGTAGCTCACCTCTCATTAGGGGATACATAGCATAAACACTCATCTAACACGATCCCAATGAGTGCCCGTGCGATTGAAGGAGGTTCAGCATGGGGACTTGCCTATTTATCCAGGCCAAAGATACACATCAAGGATGCCTCAAATGCATTCTCCCTCATAAATGGAACACCTTGCCTTCCCTCCACTAGGAAAATTCCCCCTCCACAAACCCTTGAAGAGGCAAACTATCACATCCACCAAGATCAACCAAATAAATGTTAGAATTCGCTTGGATTTGATCCAATGCAATGGGCATGCTTGCACCCATGCATGGATGTTTATGCTGTGGCTCCGATTTTGTGTTAGAGAGTGATTCCTCGTGTATTCTCTGGCATGGTTTTAACTACCAAAGGTACCTTAAGCACGTTATGCTCAACCACACTCATCAACGTGCACAATATATGCCCTGATCAAATCAGTAACACTACTAATTGATCTGAGAGCTTATCCTATATTCCAAAGACCCCATCCATTAATAAATTTGTCATCCATAAGTAAATCCTTTGGTGTTTCTTCCAATGCTCACATCTCTTTTCCTATTGTTGTAGTGTTCTTGTTAGATGTTTAGCATGCATGTACAACACCATACACATAAAAGTATAAACTGCATTACGTAACAACAAGAATAAAACTATGTATATTATACATGCATATATACACAAACCTAAGCTATTGAATATAAATAGAGTTTATTGCTAATAATGAGGCATAATCAAATGCGTGTACATCATAAATTATCAATATGAATAATCACACAACAGATCATCATGATGTAACAATTATGAATATCTGCCTGACACCATAAATCATACATTTAAGACATCCATTCAAATCACTGAAAGTCAGTAATATTATGTATATTGAACAAGGAAGGTATAAGAGTGCAAAGACAGCAGAAAGAAGTAAGAAGATAGAATGGGGCAAAACATGACGTCTTGCAATAGTTGTGTTGCTTCAAAACCAAACCCAGGACAATAATGTTTTACAATTATTATCCTCTCCACATTACAAGCACACCACTATCACATTAGTACACAACCATATCCCTAAGTCTCCTCAACCCTTGAATTACCACATCATTAGTACTCTCCAATTAAAACCACACCAAACCTCAACCTCAGATCATGATTACCAATTCAAAGTAAGCATCAATCAACTAAAACTCCACTATCACTGGCTTTTTGGAATCAAATCCTCACCATAGACTTTGCAGTTCAAAATCATCTTATCCTCCATATAAAAGATTGAAACAAACAATCTTCTCTACTAAAAATCACAACCAACACACCCCATAACATTCTAACTTGATTCTAGTAAATTATCATAATATTGCCTCAATAGAACCTCCTCCTAATTGTTGTCGTAATCCCAACCACCTCTTCGATGGAGACAACTAACATGATTGCCACAATATCAATAGAAGTATCATAATATTGCCTGAATAGAAGCTCCTGATTGTTGTCGTAATCCCAATCTCCTCTGCTAATGGAGACAACTAACATAATTGTTACAATATCAATAGACCTCTTTATTGTGAGTTTAGTAGAATTATCTTAACATAGAGACATCATCTACCCACCTCATCGCGTGGACACCTTAATGTAATCAATACATTGCGATTGTCTAATTGCTTGTGTTGACCCTAAGGTTGATTAACCACTTAGTTTAAGTTTAGAACCACTATTTGGTGGTCGAGTCCAAGTATGTAGTTTTGATGTGTTTGACAAAGGTTTAAAGTTAGATTCGTATTATGTTACTTGTGTTGTGTCCAGTGTGCAAGTGTAATCTACTTGATATTTACGTTGAAGGTGTAATGGAAAGTCCAATAGGTCTTGGCAGATGAGTGAAGTCTAAGTGCGTTCAGGTCTATTGGACATTTGGCAAAATATAAGGCTTCAAGTGTTGTCAGATTTACAAGTTCAACAGGAGTTGGCAAATGAAGAAATTCCGGTAGGTCGAGGTCAACTAGATACTTGATAGATGAGAAAGACTTAGAGGTGAAACCTCTTGGCAACCAAATACCTAGCACACAAGAAAAAAAGTCTTAAAGGTAAACTCTTAGCATGTGAATTATGAGTGACTATGAGCGACTTGACCCTAAGGTAGAATGGCCATTTAGTCTAAGTTCAGAATAACTATTTGTTGGTGCAATCATACCCCAAGTGGTCCCCACGATGTCCAATTGGCTAGAGGGTGATAGACTTGCTATAATGGGCAAGGGATCAATTCTCGGCCCCCTAGCCAACTTGGCGGTCGATTATAAGCTGATCCCGTGATTTACCTTCTTTTACATAGCCTAGGACGGACTTTGAAGGACGCTTGGGGTCAACGTAATCACCTTTTGCTACAATCATGCCCCAAGTGGTTGAGTCTGACCATGCGGTTTTGATGTGTTTAACAAAGGTCTAAAGTTAGGTTTATGCTGTGTTATTTGTGTGTTAAGTGTGCAAGTGTAGGCTACTAACATTTACTTTGTAAGAGTAACGAGTGAAGTCTAAGTGGGTTGAGGTTGACTGAATGTTTGCCTAAAAAGGAAAGTCCAATAGGCGTTGGAAAATGGGTGGAGTTTAAGTGGGTCCACGTCGATTGGACATTTAGCAAAATAGAATACTTTAGGCAATAACCGATTTAGAAGTCCAACCGTACTTGGCAAATGAAAAAGTCCTGGTAGATCGAAGTTGACTTGATATTTGTCACACAATTCAAGAAGTTGCGAAGGTAAACTCTTGGCACGTGAGTTGTGAGAGATTATGAGTGACTTATAATTTAGATGTGGGTAGTTTTTTTTACTTAGGTAAAGACTTATCAAGAAATGTGTGTTTTATGTCAAAGTTAGTGATTCACTCGATTGTGTGAAGGTTGAAAACTCGCAATAGAAAGTTTTTATTTCGGGTTGAATCTATTGAAATCGAGTCTATCAACTAATTGGTAATTTTTAAATTTAAATTATTATAACCATTTAATAAGATATTGCTAGAGTGATGATGTTTACATAGTCATTTGATGAAAGCAAGAAAATTTATTCATAGTCATGAGTCAATTTGGATTAGTTGACTAACGATGCATAATAATCAACTGATAACATAGTCACTAGAAGGATGGATATCACCAACAAACTGTGTCAAAGGTTGAGTCAACTTAAGGAGTGAATTGTCATTCCCCAGAGGTATACTTGTCCGACGAAACAGACGGTATACCTTGTGACAATGTTAGATACAATATAATATATGACCATATAGCTGGGACAAGTACAACCATGCAAGATAATAATAACCAACTATCAAATGTAAAGATATACAAAAACCACTAAAACACAAAACTGAATAGAGTGCGTGCCAGCACGACTTATACATAATAAGTACCATAACCAAAATGAAATACCCATGAAGACCAAAATCCACATACAAGTCAATTATTATATGAAACGAGTCTGGAAAACGCAAAGTGCAAGCAAATGCAATACGAAACATCATAGAAAACTCTTGACATGACGTGGGACTAGTGGACAGACCTCTAAGCAACTCCCCTCTCTCTGCTACCTAAGGAAGAAAGAACATAAAGACTCAGCAGGTAATAGAAGATAGTGCAGGAATTAAGTGTAAGGCGATCAATGGTATACAGTCTCACCATAAACAACAGTGAGAACATAGTAAATGCAATACTAATCTGATCTGCCAAGTATAGCATAATGAACAAAAATAAATGAAGATATCCAACAGAACTGCTCGTAACCACATGAGCAACATATAATAGCATATGACATGACATCCATATCTTAAACATATGCAACATATCACAGGTAGATGCATTGTATATATCACCAACATATGCAATACACATCACATGCTTATGCATGGTCACTCCTGCTCACCACTCCGGCTACCACGACATCTAAACTATGACAACTGCAAGACATTCCAGCTACCACTGCTCTTGAGTGGCCGAGTGAGCAGGATGCAAAGTAACATAACTTGAGCCGAAGACCAATCTTTTTACGATTCTAGATGCAAATACTTAGACCCAATGTCTCATAGATAAAATTTTAAGTGATCAATACTATTTAATTATGCCAACAATAATAAAAAAAATATATAACTTGAATTTATACCTTCATAATAGCCTTTGCAAACTTTTAATAGAGTTTAAATATCTCACTGACATAATATTGAAACATGAACTCAATAACAAATACTCGAAATATAAAATCAAGTGCACATTTATAACAATATAATATTAATAGAAATAATTTTTAAATTAATTTTCATTTGTATTTAAAATAAAAAGAATACTGAAATTGTATCAACACGATACAATATTGAAATTGTATCGTTTTGGTTTGATATTGAAACTCTGGCATGGGCTTACAGGACTCATGGAAGAAGAGAAAAAACAAGAAGGGACAAAGGAGAAGTGATTGATGACTGTGGTGACGCTAGGAAGAGTAGGCTGTAGTAGATGGTGGGGTGTTAGAGAGATAGAGAGAGAGAGAGATATATATATATATATATATAGAGAGAGAGAGAGAGAGAGAGAGAGAGAGGAGATGGTTGACACTTGTCTTTGCTGTATTGGTACTTGGGTGATGAGCAGTGGCAATAGTATGTTGCACACATTGAGTGAGAAAGAGGGGAAATGAGAGAGAGAGAGGAAAGTTGGTTGTTAGTGGAAGGTGCTGGTGGCAAAGGCAACATCCCTAGTAAGTGAGGAGAGAGAGATCAAGTGTGGTGTATCCCAATTCTTTTGAAAATCCATTAACTCATCCACACTATTCCCTTATGTAAATTTGGTTCAGCACTAGCTAAAATAAATTCAAATTGGCCCCAGTTTGAATCTACATGACCTAATCAACAAGCCTACTCGATGAGTGCTTTAACGCTAAAAATCTTATTTGGTTGGTTCAGTTTAATTTATTTTGTCGTCTAAAATTTTTACAAAAATTCATTTAAGATGTGTAAAATTAAATACACTAAAAACTCAGTATCTAACTCATACTTAGTGGCGGATACATGTTTCTATAATTCCTGACAAGTGAGCTACCTTAGGCATACTCAGTTTCTTGCTCTCTTTTTTTTGGGAAATGGAAGGTAGAAATTTAGTAATTTATATCAACTCCATCTTGAAGATTATGTGGTCCCTACCAGGCTTTTGTCATCTTGATATGCAATAATCACCATTTCTAATACACTTAACTGCCTCTAGCTCATACGTGCTCTGAAAGCTAGGGAGCATAATTTGTTTTCTGATAGAGCTTCAATTTTTATTTCTAAGAAAATTCCTAGAAAACAAGGCAAGGAAGAAACATGTTAATCTTGGCCACATTGCTATAATACTTAATTGAATTCCTCACTATTGTCATGGTAATCTTAGCCACAGTGCTACAAGGCAAGGAAGAAACATGTTAATCTTGGCCACATTGCTATAATACTTAATTGAATTCCTCACTATTGTCATGTTAATCTTAGCCACAGTGCTACAATACTTGATTGAATGCCTCACTATTGCCATTTTTATACAAATTGGTCAAGCCTACTTGCTGGCCTCTTTTGGAGCTCTTCAGTGTACTTTATTAATTATGTGGTATGAAGTTGACCTAAGGGAATCTTTTGAAAGTCATTTCATTTTATTATTGCAAGAAAAGCGAGATCTAGGCTCCTGTGATTTCTTCAGAATTTTCTCTTTATAATTTAGTAATTTGAAAAATGGATTGGGTAACACATTTCTTCAAATCAAGGCAGAGTTCACATTTTCCCTTAAAGACACCACATTGCTTGTGCTACTAATCCACCTCTGCTATTCTCTTCTATATATTCCTTAGGTATTTCTCTGTTCTACCATGTAATTGGAGCTGTAATTTTGTTGTTTTTAGGAACAATTTCTCATTTGTTCGTTTGGATGGGACTTTGAATCAACAGCAACGAGAGAGAGTGCTTTGCCAATTTGCAGAGGACAATAATATATTGGTTAGTTTGTTTGAATATTTTGCATTGCAAAAGTATGCTTATCTGTGAATTCATTTGGTCAATTGTGCATCCAAGGTGATTTACTTCTCTTACTTTAGATTCTACTTATGTCATTGAAAGCTGGTGGTGTTGGAATAAATCTGACAGCGGCAACTTGTGCCTTCCTCATGGTATGAATAGTAATTTACTTTATGATGATTAGTCTAATCCTAGTATTTTACAGCTTTCTATAATTTTTGCGCCCATCCTTTGTAGAAATTGCAGAATTTGATGTTTAATTATTTACATTTATTATGGTTGATACTTGATAGATATACAAAAATTAGTCATGCTAAAACTGCACCTTAAGTTTCCTCCTTGTCAAACGTTACATTGGCAAAACTTTTGTTTTTTGTTCAAAATTCTGCAATTTCTACAAAGGATCCATGTGAAATACTTTGGTTTATTACCTCTTCTACCCTTTGTTAAATTCCTGTGATCTTAAATGTTTTCCCCTTAGGATCCATGGTGGAACCCAGCTGTTGAAGAACAGGCTGTGATGCGAATTCATCGTATTGGTCAAACCAAAAGTGTTGCTATCAAAAGATTTATTGTAAAGGTAAAAACTCCATATCTGATGGTGTTCATTGGAGAACAAGAGCTCATTGCTCTTAATTTGTGTTATGTGTTCGGAGTTTAATTTTTTGCTTTGCTTTTATCTGGGAGGTTCTGATGCAAAAATAAGATGGTAGGCATTTTTTGCTTTGCTTCTACCTAGAATTTAGTATGTCAATATTATACGTCAATGTATAGTTTGAGCATTTGAAGTTAATTATATAGCAATGATTGTAAGAGTATTAAATTTTATCCCTTACCCTAAAGAGTCGCATCTCTTTTTACCAATTCATCAACCAATTTAATTTATCTCAGGGTGAAACGATGTAGAATGTTTCTAATGTTTATGTATTAAAGCTTTAATTGTAAATATGAATTTTAGTCTCAATGATACATTGGAACTTTTAATTGTAAAAGAATATATGCTAATCCAATTTAAATCAAACCAAACCGAACTAACCCACCCATTTCGGTGGATTGAATTTTGCAACCCATGGTTTGGTATGCTTTGAAAAGAAATTTGAGTGATCATTATTTGGTTTGGTTTGGTTCAGTTTCAAGAATGGGACACACCTAGTCATGAAATTCTATTCCAGTGTCTCTACGAGTGTTATTTTGATTCTGATCTATTCATTAGGAAGAATTACCACTGTTTAACATCAGGTTATATTGGACAGGGAACTGTGGAGGAGAGGATGCAAATTGTACAGGCTCGAAAACAAAGGATGATATCTGGAGCTTTAACTGATCATGAAGTGCGGGCTGCACGCATCGAAGAACTAAAAATGCTATTTACATGAAAGACCTCAAATGAGGATTTCTGGTGTCTGATTGGCCGCTTGATCTGCTTGTGACTATTCATGTTGCTAATCCAGCTTTTCCACTTGCTGGCTTAGGTAACGACATAATATTCATCTGCACTGAAAATGTGATATTTCTTGACACCTATGTTGATTGTTTGTGTCTTGCCTTCTGCATGTTGTATGAGTAACCTCTTGAAAGCAGCTTTTTAAACAAATGGAATCAGATTCCTCAGGTCATGCTCTAAACTATAATATTTTTTGAACGAAATGAAAAAAAAAACAATCCTAGTGTGATAACGGTCCGGTGATCTGAAATTATATGATATGAATAAATCCACCACCCAAGGATAAATTTTTTGATTGCACTCACCCTTTGAAAGAATCCTACTAAGAGATGATAAGAAACTAGTAGGCAAACAGTTTATTTTTCAATTCCAACATGTATATCTTTTTGCAAAATTCAACTCCCTCTTGTACTTGGAACATCCCTCCAAGAATACTGATTCATGTAACATTTTCTGATACAACACAATCCGCAATACACTTGAGACAAAGCACAACACATTTAAGGCCAATTATTACTACCGACACATCATAATTTAGACACTTTTGACTATTGAAGATACAAACTAGACCAACTTTAATGTTTCTAAATAACTTTATGTTTAATTGAAATATTAAAATAAATAGTGGGTCGGTCAAAAATTAAGTTTTAGCCTTTGAATACTTAATGAATTATTAACCCAAAATTAGATTCCAATGAGCTCTTCTCGGTTGAATGCTCCAATGACTAAGAGCTCAAATAATGGTATAGAATTTTGTCATAAGTGGAACAGTTCCTTTTTTGCATCATTTAACAAGCAATTGGCTTGCTTCTCGGCTGAGAACACTTATGATTCTTACTTTGGATGCATGACGATCTAATTCAAACATTTTGCTCAACTCTAGAAGTGTCAAAATCTAGTTGTTGTCATCTTCGTCTTAATAGATGCACAACTTTCTTGAGCCTTCTTGGACCATTTCAAAGTCCTCCTTTAAGACATTTGGTAATATAAGCTACTAGACGATCCATTAGTGGATCGCTTCTGAGATGTTTTATGCTTTCTTATCTTTAGATAAGCATAGGAGGCAGAGAAACTATTTACAACTTGTCCAAATATAACACAAGAGGTTTACCATTTACAACTTGTCCAAATATAACACAAGAGGTTTACATACTCATACTTCCCAATCATAATCGCACTCTGATGCTTTTCATCCTCTGGTTTTTCAGGGGCCCCATATCTCCCTTTGCTAATCTGCATGGACACAAGCTATTGGGTAAACATGACATTAGCCATGCGAAGTCATCTCCATGTGTGTATCCACTAAGTCCTTGTACACTCAAATACATATATTAAATCATAAGATAATGTCTATCTTAAATTCTTTGCCAAACATAAAAATACTAATCACTTGGGCAAGATGGCTATCGGCACCTCATTTGATAAAGATATGGAGTACACTGTTGCAAACAAGATCATTTGAAGGAAAAGAGTTCGATACTACATTAAATACTTGAGAATCTACCAGACACTGAGGTGAGTTAGTGTCACCCCTAGCGTATAAATTACTATCCAATGACACTCAAGTAGCAAAAGACGAGAGGTAAGACAAGAAAATTTTGCACTAGCACATGCCTTCAAAATACATTATTGAAAATATGAAAATAAGCTAAACTGAATAGAAGCAAAATATCAATGTCAAATACTGCAAATAAAAAAAAAACAAAGTGCAAAGACAAAAGGAAAAGTAAACAAAAAGTCTTCAGTAACGTAGGACTGACAAGTAGACGATATTTGAGCAACACAAGGGTAGTCAACACTACATGTCATCTACCTGCTAATTTGGAAGTCGACGGAACAATAAAGGATAGTGAGTACAAATGTCTAAGTGAGTATATAGAAGGATAGCGCATGATATTATGTGTAAGGAGATCAAAGGAAAGCAGTTTTAGGTAATCATGCTTACTATAAAAGTAAGAGTAAAAGCAACAAAAACATCAACATAACTATTTACAAACTTAATCAACCTAGTTTTATATATATACACATGCTGAATGACTCCACGTCCGTGCCTGTGCACGACTTTTACTGTAATAGTGTCTCATCAAAATTTAAAAAAAAAATCACACATATGTCCCTCTAGTAGACTATGCATGCATCGTCTCTCTCTGACATACACATTATCTCCTACACAGTTGTAGTTGCTACAACTACAATTAATTTTCAAGTTATAACAACTATGATTTCATAACTGTTACAATTACAATTATTTTTCATGTTATAGTAGCTATGATTACGTAGTTGCTACAACTACAACCTTAGAATGTTTGCTACACAGTTATAGCAGCTATAACCCCATAGCTACTACAGTTATGTAGCAAACTTCTAAAAATCATAACTTTTAACTCGAATATTAGAATAAGATGGTCTTTTTTTTTTGAATTATAAATCTTTAAACAAGCTTCTATTAAAAAAAAAGATCATCTCATTTTGATATACGAGTCAAAAGCTATGGTTTTCCAAAGTTTGCAACATAATTGTAATTGTAGCAGCTATGAAACCATAGCTACTACAACATGAAAAACAATTGTACTTGTAGCAGGTATGAAACTGTAATTACTACAACATAAAAAATAATTGTAGTTATAGCAACTTTGAAATTGTAGCTGATACAACATGAAAAACAATTGTAGTTGTAGTAGCTACAAAACGACTCCGCATCTGTGCTTGTACTTGACTTTCATTGTAGCAGTGCCCCATTAAATCTGTTTATAATTTTTTATCGAAGCAGTGCCCCGTTAGAATTTAAAAAATCACACATCTGCCCCTCCAGTACATTATGCATGCACCGTCTCTCTCTAACATATGCATCACCTCCTACTTTCATGTTATAATAGCTACGATTTCGTAGCTGCTACAACTACAATTGTTTTTCATGTTGTAACAACTACAATTTCGTAGCTGCTACAATTACGACCTTCAAAAGTTTGCTACACAATTGTAGCACCTACAAATCCGTAGGTGCTACAACATGAAAAATAATTATAGTTGTAGCAGCTATGAAAGCGTAGCTGCGACAACTTGAAAAACTGAGTAGTTGCTACACTTGTGTAGTAAAATTATGAAAATCATAACTTTTGACTCGGATTGTTTTTTTAAATTATAGATCTTTGAACTAGCTTCGATTCAAAAAAAAAAAAAAAAAGGATCGTCTCATTTTGATATCCGCGTCAAAAGTTATGGTTTTTGGAAATTTGTCATAGCTGCTAAAACTTGAAAAACTATTGTAATTGTAACAGCTGCGAAATTGTAGCTGCTACAACATGAAAAATAATTGTTTTTGCTGCACAACATGAAAAATATTGTAATTATAGCAGGTACAAAATCTTATCTGCTACAACATGAAAAACAATTATAGTTGTAGTATCTACGAAACCGTAGCCGCTACAACATGAAAAATAATTGTAGCTATATAGGAGATAATGCATGCGTCAGAGAGAGATAATGCATGGATATATGGGAGTGACAAATGTGTGTTTTTTTTAATTCTAATAGGGCATAGCTACGATAAAAAATTATAAAAAAAAATTTGACGAGTGCTACCGTGAAAGTCGGGCACAAGCGCGGACACGGAGTCACACAACATATCAGCTATATATATATATATAAACGAGTCTCTTAACTAATACGTTTGCGAGCTCACGAACTAAATATTGTTAAGCTCGAGCTCGGCTCGATAATGTTTTCGAGCTCCAATTAGGCTCGAGCTTGGTTCGTTAATTTAATTGAATGAACTCGAATAATTTTTCTAACCGAGACCGGAATAGCTTACGAGCGGTTTAACTCCTTTACACCCCTACTTATAATGCCCATTAATACATGCCCATGAACAGTTTACAACGAATACGGTCAATTTTCAATAAGTTCTCACCATGTCGTGGACCCAAATATGAGCTATCTTGCAAAAAGAGAACCAATATGGACAATTTCATGTAGCAAACAAACAGACTAATGTTAACGCAGTGGCGATGTGAGACTGATTTGATTTATATTTACCTATAAAAATCGGAAAGTGTAGTGCAATTGATATTACTAAAGGGTGTCTTGTTTTGAGGGTTTGATAAATGGGGAATGGGAAAGGAATGAAATATAGGTGGTTGGTTTGAGGGTTTCATATTTGAACCCATATTTGCACATTAGTTTCATTCAATATTTGTTGGCAATCATCCATTCCCTGTTAAAACCAATGTATTGAAACTCATTCCTTCCACTCTTTTTTTTACCGAATCTCTCTCTTTTTTGTTCCCCAAATATATTAGTTATAGTCTCTCTCTTCTTTATTAGCTCATTCCTAATCCCAAATTGGATATAACCAAGCAATATCATTTATAATGATATTCATTCTCCTTACTAAACCAAGCAGCCCCATTAAATTAATGATACCCATTTTCATTCCCCATTAATATCATTCCCATTCCTATTCCCCTTACTGAACCAAGCAGCCCCTAAGAATATTCACCATTTAGCAAATTGGAAAGTGATTTTGCAATTCTTGGATACAGTAGTTTTATCCTCATATGCTTGGATTCTTTGTCTATCCCATTCGTATCCCTGCTTAATATTGACACTTTGAGTAGGCACTCGACATCCTTTTCTTGATAACATCTAAAGACTCTTAAAACAGCCATGTTAGATACTTGAATTGGCACTCCTTCGGATAATTGTTCTCAAGTTCAAGTAACATAGGCTATTTCTTTTAAGTGTCTGACATGAGTTGGTACAATTTATGTATGAATCGAATGTGTCAAAAACATAGTATGTGAGGGTAGCATAGCTTGAGACAGTGATTTATGGTTTTTTTTGTATTAACTTAAGAGACATCTATGGTCTGGTTTGATTTTGAGACAAAACCTATTTTAACAGATTGATAATTATGATCTTATGTCAAAAAGGTTAATTGCGGAATACTTCTTGCACTTTCATGGTTAGGAGGCACTACTTGGATTGAGGAATAGTTTTTGCACTTTGTTGATATACTTGTGAATCTTTGATTATGAAGTTAATTGCTCTCCATGTTTGTGCCCAAAAAAGGATAATGTGCCAACGGCCTACCTGATTGCTTATCTTTTTGGGTACCTAATTGATAATCTCCAAAATATTGAGCTTTCAAGCTTTGTTTTTTCCTTGCTTTGCCAATTAGTTATTTAACTTTTTTACTAATCATAGTTTGCTAATTGTATATCCTTATTCTTAGGGACTAGGGAAATTTTACTGGCAGTATTGCAATGCAGTGGAATTTAATATATGACTTCCATTTAAATCTGTTGTTTGTAAACCTTATGACCATCTGGACTTAGTAACTCAGTTTATCTGATTGCTTTGATTACATTCTACTTCTATGTCTATATGGATTAGGTACTTATTTTTCTCTTCATTATGCTTTGTTCAATGTATATAGAGACCTGGATGCTGAAATTTCTTCTCTATTATGAAATAGATTCTGATTACTGGAAAGGGTCCAATAACTATTGAACTCGACAAGGATTCCTCTCGTGATGTGGTAGATCAGTTTGTTAATTTGTGGTAAGCATTTTTTTTTAACTTACTATTTAGCATTTTGAAATTTTCTGGACAACAATCTATGAGTATTTAGTGCTTGTGGAAGAAATTGGATGGAAAATAAACATAGCACAATAAAATATGGGAACTTTTCCATGTGCATGGAGATCCTAAAAAACCTGGATTTGATATTGAGGACGAACAAACTGATGATTGTAAGATAAACAAGGGAAATATTTGTATAATGTAATGTTTAAACTGAAAGTTCTTTAAGAAAGTATAGGGAGTAAGAATACCACTGTAAATATAAGCTGGATTATGGACATTAGACAGGCAACCTTCTTCTACAGATATGGTTTTGTTGCAAAGTATCTATCTATGATTCTATTTTTTTTGGGATTGTTGCAACAGATAATAACTCTTTATTGATTATAGTTAATGCTCCATTTGTTTCACCAGAAAATATTTTCTAGAAAAATATGTTTTGGATTTTCTAATTATTGGTGCAATGGAAAATCATGAAGGGAGAATTTCATTTTGGTCAATAGAGAATAGCGAATATAAATGTTTTTGAAAATGATTTTTTTATAGAAGGAACAGAAGTCATTTTCCTAAAATTGTGGCCATTCAAAAATTTCAGAAACTCTCCGTGAAACAAACAGGGCCTAGAAAAAATTGTAGTGCCTTTTTAGGCTAAAAAGGCAACAATGGTATTAGCTATAAAATTAAGTGAATATAGTAAATTATTCTAAAAGTAGGGAGTTCAGGTACGATAGTAGGGTCTGTCAAATATGAATGCAGAAGTTATTTGTGCAATACTTAGAACTAAATTTCTTTTCACTGAATAATGTATAGAAAGGAAAGGTAGTCTCGTGGTAAATAATACTGCACCAAGATTAACAAAACTCACAAAGAGGAAAATCAAATTTTGTTAAGCTGAAAAATGAATTAACAAGAGGATTGGGCCTTATTTTGTAAACTCCAATCATGACCTTTTCTCTCAATAACTTGGAAATAAATAACATATTCTTAAACTTAGACAAACATGGTAATAAATAAGCTAGTCCTAAATACTTATCTTCTTAAACAGGACTAATGAAAAATAAAATAAAATAATTTGGTTTGTGAAAATCTATTTTTATGAAACTGTAATGTTAAAATATTTATTTAGCATCTTCGTCCGGCTGCAATTGCCACGCCACTTGGCGCTTTACGGATTTACTCTGGTCGCCCTTCCGTGGGACTGGACCGGTCACCTCAAGGATTAATCGGTTCCTAGATTACCAAAAAATAAAAATTTTATTCTATTTTATTTTTTGTCAACTTTTAAATTTATTTCCTCGAAGATGAAAAATGTTAGCAGAAAGTTCTGCATCAACAAATGCTCAAAAGATGATGATTTATTGGATTGGTCAGTGGAAACACATTGATTTACAATTCTTGCAAAAATTATATCGTATGGCTAGCTCAGACATTTTAAGCAAATATTAGTTGTGGCACAGTGTACTATTGACCATAAGCTGCATGCTCCT
>JBBPFP010000118.1:3616732-3633167 GCA_037974795.1 Kaempferia galanga | reverse complement strand
TTATTAGATGCATAAACTTCATTCCCTTCAATTTTTGTCCAATTTGAACGGAAATAAAAAAATGAAGAAAATAATGATTGTATTTCCAAATAAAAAGGAGAATTAATTAGTTTATTTCAATTCTTTTCTCTTGACTCCTATCGTATCCAAGTAAAGTCAACATTAATTTCTTTCTTGTATCCTTTGTTTTGCTTATATATTGCAATGGAAAATCTAATTGTAACCTTTGCATTTGCCTTTTTTGAGTTAGCGAGGAGGATGCAAAGAAAAAGATTTACAATGTGTCATGTGAGCGATATTTTGGATTTGGATGCGAAATTGACGAGGAGACATCCAACAAGCTTGAAGGTTTGCAATCATCATAGTTCTACGTGGAGCTAACATCTCTTTTCCTTTTTATAGAAAAAAATTTAGCTAAATTATTCTTATCTGTTAGCCAAGTTGATTTAAGATGGACATATGTTTGCTCTGTCTCAAGTAAATATAGCATGTTCCACCTCACGCAACAAAATGCCTCATCGATTCAGAAATATAAAATTTCTGTATGCTTATACATGATAGAAGTTGTATGTTTGTTTTGCTAGAAGTCAGAAAATTTAAAATTTCTGTATGTTTATACATGATAGAAGTTGTATGTTTGTTTGCTAGAAGTCAGAAAATTTAAAATTTCTGTATGCTTATACATTATAGAAGTTGTATGTTTGTTTGCTAGAAGTTCAAGCTGAGTATTAATCTTGCATCACTTGTGGAATTTGTGCAGTAGTTTTGGTGTCTTTTGTATACAAATTAAAAAAACTGTTATTTGCTCGTGGCAGGTGTTCCTGGCGTTTTGTTTGTGCTTCCAGATTCATATGTTGATGCTGAGAACAAGGATTATGGAGGTAAAGTTTTAATGAACTTTAAAAGCACCTAGTTGGTTTATGACTCAGTAAAAATGAATATACTAGTTTGCATGTACAATTGGTGAACACCTAGTTGATTTATGGCATTTACTAGCAAACTTGGATGTTTATCATTGGCTTTAAAAATGGGCTTTAAAAACTTACTTGGTACAAAAGTAGGAGACGCCATAGCTTTTATATATATATAATTGATTGAGAAAGATGGTGTGTTTGAAGTAACATGAATCATGATAGCATCTTTTCTGAATTGCATTATTTAATTTTTCTGCCACTAAATTTGGTTATGAGAAGCCTTGTGATTGCAGTTGGTGTTATCAAAAGATACTCCATTAGAAAGAGACACAGAGTTCCTTTGCTTTGTTCTTTTGATGTTTGTTCATATTTAATTGGTGATCTTACTGCCTGAAGTTGAGTATCACTAGATATCACATGATGCATCTTGCTCTTTTATCATTCACAACTTGAATCATCCAAGTACTGAAACTGATTACAGTAACCTGACAACAAACTGAATCTTTCAAGTATTGCAACGAATAGCAGCAGTAAGACTAAGTGACTGAACAAACTGAATCGTTCAAGTATTGCAACTGGTAATATTCAACTATTTTGCTACCTGCAGCTGAACTATTCGTGAATGGAGAAATTGCTCAAAGGCCTCCAGAGAGGCAGAGAAGGATAGATGCGGCAACCACACATAGAAATGACAGAGACAGACCCAGATACAATGACAGAACTCGTTATGTTAGGCGAAGGGAGAGCCAGAGATAAGCTGATCGTTGCTGAGTATATTGTTGTGCCTGTTATGGCATGAGATACTCAAATGAAGTCGTATCTTCAAACTTAGTTGGGTATTCAGATAATTTGTAGGCAGCCTAAACGGGTAGTGACTTGTATTGTTCCATGAAAGCATGTTTGTGTGACTTGTACTCTGTGGTTTTATATTCTGCATCTTTCTGATTGCGAAATTATTCAATTAGTAGTGAACATAATATGCACTCTTAGGTTATTTGTTCTGCATGCGTATTGTTCTTTTCCATAAAATACGTCAGTTAATGATTTGACTTATTTACTGATTGGATATGATTGTTAGCATAATATGCGTTCCTTTTTTTATCCCTTCTATATTGGAGAATATTGTGTTTTTTATTTTTGCCTCCGCGAGTTAGGAGGGATGGTTTATAATAAATCTTGGATTGATTCTCACGGGGTGCGAAAGCCTCAGGGGTTGGCCAAAATTCTTTGTGATTTACTTTATCTGGGCTGCTTTAGATGGTAATAAAAACATTCATATATAAAGTGAAGAGAATATTACCAAATAGACAAAATCGTGGAAGAAAGTGATTTAGAAACAATCATACAAATGTTTTCCTGCGCACAACTATTGCAAAGGAAAAGAGGGCGTCTTACCACAATACAAAGTGAAGAGAATGAGTAATCAAGTAATTTGGACGCCAAAGCCTCGTTTCCACCTAAAATATAAATGAGCCCAAACAATAAATTCTAGCTACCGAAAAAGAAATCGGGCAATCTGACAGGCGAAATATTTCAGTAGCTCTACCAAAAACTAGGATTCCTTCATCTATACTCATTTATGCAACCGTGGAAAGTTTTTTCTAAAAAAATAATAAAGGCACCCTGTTCAATGGTATAAGCGTTTTGAAGAGCTTCTGTTTGTACAGGCAAAAGGAGCAGTGCCAATATCAATTACGGCAGGAGGGGTGTGAGCTGTGCACCCAAGAGATCTCCGACTGCTCCACGAACCTCCATCTGAAACAATGAAGACACGTACGACAAGTCATACCTACTACCCTTAAAAATGTGGGTCTTGCAATGGCCAAGTACTTTACTAAATTTCTACTTGTGATTTACAGAGCACGAGACGAGTAATATAATATATTCATGAAAATAGGCTCTCAAAGTGGGCACATCATTGCAGATGTGGTCCAAATGGAAAACAAACTTTTTCCCATTCTTTGAGACGCTAGAAAGCAACTCACAATTTAAAATATATTTTAATACTAGAGAATGTGAATGGATATTTTTCATGTAACAGGCCGGGCATGTTTACTGAAAACTTGTAATGAACCATGAAGCAAAAAAATTCATTTCGGCTGAAATGGCAGGACTCTGAATTATACATACAGTAACTTGCCTGATCGCACCGAATAAGTTTCGTGATTAGAGGGTAGAACTCTCTGAGATGCTTTCTGAATATGAGGCTATTCATAGAACGCATTCCTTTGAGTACCTGAAAGGCCAACCAGAAATATTACATAAAGAAGGATAAAGCCAAAGATAGAACAAAGTATTACATAGATCACAAGTTAGAGAAGCAACAGCCAAGTACTGTAAAACTAATGAGTAACCAAGGTTTTACTAAATTATCAATTATAGGCGAGAATTCCTAAGTTTATAAAACAATAAAATACCATAAGAATGGCATGCAATTAATTCTGTACTATGGCAAATAAACATTAAATGTTACATATGTAAATTTATCCGCCTACCCTAACAATAATCGGTGCTCTCAGGTCGAGTACTCGATGAATATTGGCACTACCGGCCTCCCCTGTAATTGGTTTGAGATCAGAAGCCTCCATTAAAATCTGACCACAGAAAGAGACCAGTTTCTCCTCCGCCACGTTTAAGAGCTTCTCTTCGGAATTGAGTGGTTTATCACTATTTTTAGTAATATCTGTTCCAGTTGATTTGTGTAAAATTTCTAAATAAATGGAAGTTCCAGTCATTTCCTGACGGAGAAGATTTAGTGGTAATCTGTGAAAAATCAACCATTAAAAGTTAGAATGGTTAACAAATTTACAGAAATATTTCAAATATTCTGGCTTGACAATACCTTTCTAGGGGTAGGTATTGCATGCGTAAAATTAGGTTTGATGGTGAATTATACGTAGAAGCAAACTCCACAAGAGACAGCAAGATGTCCATAACTGTGATCTTATGATGGAAGGTCAACTTGTTCCAGTGTTTCTTCTGCAGCACGCCAAAATCGATTTGATAGCCACTCTAAAAGTTAAAAAAAAAAAACAGAGAATATATCAACTGTTTTAATATCGTGTGTACCTGTATGCTATCAAGAGTGCCCAATAAAAGTAGTTGGGTGATGCATTTGCCTTTGATAGTCTCCATCATTGAGTTTTCATCTTCATCATTATCATCAGGAATGGGTTCTGCGGCATCAGGACTCTGCATATACATTATTGTGTATAACATCATGCAGGTCATACCAAATAAAGCAAAACACAATTACAGATCATCCAATTCTAAAATCAAGAAACAAGAGATTGTAAATGTTGATTTTCTTTCAATAAGAATGGCGGTAAATAAAGAGTTCCTCCCAACCATATGCAACCAGGTAGACTGTCTTGTCAATAAAAGCTTCCATGTCGAAATATATTGCAAAGAATTTGATATTCAACTCGTGTTAGGAAAAAAACTAATACGTTATCATTTCACACTTCACAGTGAGTTTGACAAGATAAATAACTTTGCTATGGTTACAAAAGTAATCTAATAAACAGCTGGAACTTGGAAATACAACCATTTTTAGGATCACCAAATTCCAAGATTTTTGGAAAGACAGTTCTCGCACTTGTTTTATCATTCAAAATCAGAAAATTCATTAGGACCAAGCATATGTTCTCTTTTCCGTGCAAGCTTTGTGAGGAAATTCTACATGAAAATGTTAAATAATATATCAGATATCAATGGATTTATCAGTGAGTGCATGAGGATACACCTTTGTAGGTGAAGCAGTGTCAACATCATTTGTGCCATTTTTTGATTTTGAAGTGAGATTTCGATGAAGAAGATTATCCATAATCCTCTGACCAAATGTTTGACTACGCTGGAAATCTGCAGCTTCAGCAGGCTTTGGCGGGCCACCTGATGGTGATGGAAGGCCTACAAAAGAAATGAAAATGATCGCCTGGAAAACATAAGAATAGATATGCTACAAAGAAATTGACAATAAAATATGACCTCTATAAAAATTTAATAACACAAATTTAACTAAGAGAATATGCTTGTGTAAATACTTGTAGCATAGTTCACTTAAGTAGCAACATACCATTAGATTCCTCTGAGTTGGCTTGAAGATTGCTACCAAGATGATCCTTAATCATGCTGATTGATTTTCCAGATTCTTCAGTGTCAACAGATAATGATTGATTATCCAAGATTATCTCATCCTTCCTATTCTCATTAATAGTTTTAACTGTCCAGCCACCATCTTTGGCTTCTGAATCTTTTGATAGAATAGTCTGGTTCTTCGAGTTTACAAACCCCAAAGAATTAAGAAGCTCAAGAGGTTGAGTCATGTAGGATGCGTCTCTGTAAGAGTTATACAAGACAAATGGAGGACCAAATAACAAAAAAGTAGCAACTATATTGAAAGTTCACAAACAGCATACCTAATGCATTTTAACATATGTAAAGGGCCAAATAACAAGTGACAATGAAAGTTCACAAATAGCATACCTAATGCTTTTTAACAAAGTATCCCAATCTCCATCACTAAATTGATGGCCCCCGACCTCAATGAGATGTACAAGAGCTCCCAGCGAGATGGAAACCACACTCTGATCTGTTTTCTTGGCACAATCAAGAAGAAAGCCCAGAAGTGGTGGAAGCATAAAAGAAACTTCCTGTGGAGAGCAAGAAAGCAGTGTGATACTTTACTTAACGAAAGGATATGGTGGAACACAGACGTAAATAATAGTCAATGTGTGTGTAAGGATAAAAATTCAAATGCCCTAAAGAAAGAGAGCAATAATAGATACCGTATAGAAAGTATTGAAAAGGTTACAGAGCAACTGGAGTGAATGGATACTGGTTTCCCGAAACCATTCCTCATTAGTGGAGACAATACCCTCTCTACCAGCATGTCGTACATGGTCAAATATAGGAAATAGGATCCTATGAAAAATGCTCTCCCAGAAAGTAGAAGAAAATTTCTTTCCTCTCTCATTCAGCAAATCAAATAGCACCTCCAGTGCACAGTTTCGAACTTCCAATCTAGGGTCCAATGTTAGATCAGACAAACCAGCTAACATAGGAAACAAGTAATGCTCTGTTACATCAAAGTTTGATTCGAGTCCACCATCCGCTGGCTTGAAGGTTCCACCAGGTATAAAGCCCTAGGGAAAAAAATAATCAGGAGAAGAAATAAATAAATAAAAGCCAAATCGTACAAGGAATAGGGAATTGTCAAGTATTAGGCTTTTCAAATTAAAACAGTCTTTATCATAGTAAAACAAACCAAACTTTCAAAAGCCAAAAGACAAACAGGAAAGTGTGAAATATTAAACTTGTATCCAATGAAATGATATTATGTGACTTTAATGGAAAATAAGGTCGACATTGTAGCAAGATAAATTATTGTAGTATAAATGTAGAGATATAACAAATAAAGATGATGGTGATGGAAGTATAAAGGGCTATTAGCTGAAAGAAAAAATTGTTTCATATATTGAAAAAGTTGTAATGATGAAGAGGAACTTGAATAGGTATGAGGTAGTTAAAATTGAAATGAAGTTTAAAATCAGAATAAATTCTATGATAATCTATTAAAAAAGAATGGGGAGAAAGATAGTAATCAAATTGCTAAAACATAGAGAAAATATGTAAGATAGGTAATATTAGATGCATAACATATGAAAATGATTTTGCAACTAAAATCATATATACCTCAGATTTGTTCATAATTTTAGATATAATAAGCTTTTAAGAAAATGGACATGGGTAAAATTGTAGGTTAAAATGATATTCCTATTAAACTATTTTTTTAAAGTAAAAAAAAAGAAACTGAGAATTAAGATGACATCTTAGGAATAGAGGGAAAACATTTTACTGCTAATTTGTAGGAATAAGTGTGATTTGTTATATTATTCTATTTACAAATGGATCGAGGAGACGAGCCATTCCAAGATATTTTAGAATAGAGTTACTGAGCAGATGATAAGAGATGAGATTAATATTTCTGAGGATCAATTTGATTTCATCTCTAGAAAATCAACCATAGATGTTATCTATTTAACAGGACCATCAATAATAAAATATAAATGAAGAAAATTTTGCATGAAAATATTGATTTAGAAAAGCTTATAATTTATAGAGCCCATAGAGAAATGGTTAGAAATTATGCCAAAATATGTAGAAAGGTATTGCCATTCAAACCTCAGCAAGACGATCTTCACATATACGGAGAAGGGCAATAGCCTTCAAGCTAATGCGAGGAGAGATTTTGTTATTAGCAAAATGAATGAGGTAATTCACACAATCCATAAAGCAGTCACCAACAACCTGGTCAAAGTGCTCCAAGATAACTGCAGGAAGCAAAGTCACAGCTTGATCAAAATTTAGAAGTTCAAACTTCAAGATAAGGTTAACTGATTTGTTTTCTCACCCTGTTCAACATTTTCAAATGCACTTTCAACTATTGATTCCGATTCATCATCTGCTGCTGCAGTGAAGATCATGAACACGCTCCGCCAACCAGATTTAATGCTGCCCGCCTTTGATTTAATCATCTGAAATTAAAACAAATCAGTACATGATGTTTTGTCATGATAAACAATAGTACAAAACGAGCAATGTCTATTATACCAGAATTACCTGAACAATGCAATCAACAATTAAGCTGCGTATTTTTTCATTGTGGCTAATCCGCATAAGAATGACAAAAGGCTTCAAAATGTCATTTTGAAAGGTGAAGTTGGTCAATTCAGTGCGTTCCAAATACTTCATACTAAGTTGTCTCAGTGAATCGATGGCATACATAGCAACTTTTTCCTCATGATGGCTACCAGCAGAAATGAAGTGCTGGGCCAAGACAGACCATATTCTAGCCCATACCTAAAAGCATTGCAAATTGAAGTCAAGAAAACCACCAATAGTCATTTAAAACATAATTCAACGGAACATTTTATGGAGATGAAATATCAAGGTTTGGACGCGCAATGCATTTTGATTCATCTACAACGGGCAGTGATTAGGTGCAATAGCCAACTAGTAGACGATAACAATATGAGAGAAAGAAATGCGCTATCCTAACCAATTACAAGCATGAACAGAGTATGTTAAAAACTGCTACTTCAATATATCTCTGCTGCCGTATGTCCCAATTCAGAAGCAATATAGGAGTTTGAAATTCACTGTCTTAATAAGCATCAGGACCAGCAAGTGTCTAGATATTATATATTATGGCCTATCAGTCCCGGCATGGACTCTAGTAATTATTAAAAAACATTCACAATATAGGAGGAATCAAGAGTACCAGCCGAATGCGACCCATATTGTAATAGCTTATCTCAACAAGCTTTTGTAAGCTGAAGACTCTGGCAGGTGTTTGTTTCAACTCTTCAGCAGAAACACCACAAAGAGCAGTAAAGAACTCCACAATGGAATCACTAGGCAATTTTACACTGTTTACAAAAACTTGCTCTGCTGGTTTTCCAGCCAACTCTTTAAGAGACTGAAGAATTGCATCCCTTGATGTTTGATTTGAACCCTGCATCACAGTTATAGCAATGGATGGGGTTGAAGTGATATATTCTAGCCGCGATACACATTCCAAGACAGCATTCCAGGTGTCCTGTAGTGAATCAGTGTCCATATCACATAGAATAAGCAGTGTTCGCAATGCTTCCACATTTTTACTTCGCATCTCCTTTGGAACATGCAAGAATGTAAATCTGCAGACCGAATTAGTAAAACATTGCATCATAATATTTTTAAAAAATCATTAACGATATTCAGTAGTGCAACAAAAGATAATTCATAAAGTATCTGAAAACACTCTATTCTAAGAGAATCTAACAGGGAGAGCATACCGTACTAATGATGTTAGAAAAGCATAACACATCGTATCCATACCAAGAACACGTGTTAGATGTATGCCAGCACTAAAACCCTCCATGCAAAGAATAACCCTGGGCTTATTATCTCCTTCCTCCATTGTTACAGAAAATGTTGCAAGAAGAGGCCACCCCACAGCTTCAAGCATTGGTCTAACTAGTTCAACCTGCTCAGCTGCATAGAAGACACTCCTTTTTCCGCCTTTATTTTTGAAAAGGGCCTGAATTTGTTTCTTTATTTTCTCACTTTCTGCTTTAGTATCCAACCCAGATTTCTTTTTAGGAAGAGCTAAATTGAGAATATTTACAAGACGGCCACTCTCTTCTGTTTCTGGCCTCACTCTGCTGCTTTTAGATGCATCAGGTGTATCATCCTTCATCTTGATCTCTTCTTTTACAATTGAATCATATATCTCCTCTAGGAGCTCCTTCGGTGCACACTCTTCCACATCACTTACAGAGTTCATGAGTATAAAATCAGATTTTGACATTTTCGGCCAAACCATTGGACTGTGAGCATCTGTATTTAACATTATAACTGCATAGGCAAGAACATAAGCAGTATCCGCATTCTTGAAAAGTCCAGGATTATCAGCACAAAAACTGCAAAACAATGCTAAACCATTAAAAGTGAGAAAACAGAGTACGAGGGGATGTGACACATCTCTAATTATCAATTACTATACCGCTCAGCAAACTTTTCTATGATCCGATCAATTTTTTGTGCTTCGCCAGGAAGACGAAATCCTGTTAGGAATTCACGAATTGAAGTATCAAACTTCAATCCTGAGAACTTCATGGAATCAACATATGCATGCATAACAGCACGAGGAAGTTCCTCATGCTGGCCTAAATATTCACCAACCATTGCCTGAAAAAAATTAAGAGATGAAAAACAGACCCTTTTAACCAAACAATAAAAAAAAAACCCCATGGAGATCACCTTATCCAAATTAGGCGTGCTCTTCAGGAATTGAGCAATTGAAGAAGCTTTACCCTCAACCAACTTATTAGCCAATAGAAATTCTATCCCTTTTGCTGGCTTTCGGTTGAACTACAAGCAAATGGACTAGTTCATGTTTAACCATATAAACAGATACCATAGCAAATAAAACCATATCAAAAAAGGAGTCATCATACATTATCATTGCAGACATCACATCTTTGGTAAATGGTTAGCAAAAATCTTAGTTACCTCTAAGAGGGCTGCTTCCATTGTGGAGTTGTGAGTTTTAGACTTCTCAAGTTGGTTTAATTCATCATCAGTATTCTTCTGTTCATTAATTGAAGCAGCATCTGTGGCTGAAACTTCCACTTCAAGAGATCGAGCAATATTATCATGCTTAGCAGATTCTCCTTTAAGCTTCTCCCAATCAACCAGTGATTTGAGCACACTCACCAAGCTCTGGATAAGGTACATAAATTAGAAGTATAATATTTTTTAAAAAAACAGAGAAATAAGAAAACAGAACAAACACAATAGTTTCTTAATTTCTAGAGAGTACCTGAAGTGATGAACCTTTAGCAGAATCAATCTGTGTTGCAGTAATTGAGTTAGGATCAATAGTTACAGTTCCTTGGGCTATCTTTGATAGTGCATTTACCTGATTAGATTAGTGGAAACAAATAAATAAAGAAATTGCAAACTTCACCTTCAAGCCACTAGCACAAACATGATTGGATTTTACCATGCGTTCAAAAAGGTTTGGTGCCTGAAGATCACAATCATAGTTAACGAATATGTCTGCAAGCATTTGGGAGTCTTTGCATACTTTCTCAAGCATCCTAACAAATAATCCAATCAAACAAATATCAGAAAGATTAATAAAGCTACAGCATGAAAAAAAATTCAGGATGATAATTGACAAGTAATGACTCAAGATTCTGCTGAACTGAAAATAGAAATGTCCCAACAGGAAAGAAGAAAATAACAGTATATATAATAAAGGAATCATCACCGGAGAACACTTGTCCTTTGGCTAAGCACATTCTCATTACTTTCCAATGATTTTAAAACAATCAATGGAAAAAAGATGCCAATTTCTCCCTATAAAAGAAAAATCAGACATGTTTATATGAGATTAACATGATAATTGGGGGAGATTAATTTCTAGAAATCTACAAGAAGATGGTTCTGGCAAAATTATGGTTAAGTACCTTAAGACTTTCTCTAAAACGGAGCAAAAGAACAGCAAATATTCCAGTTGCATACTGCACAACAAGAAATAAGTACAAGAATGAGGAAGACTTTATCGTACAAACTTAAGCAGTGCGACATCAGCTATTACTAGTAAGTGTGGAATGTAAACCAACTACCACAATAATTAGCAAATGTAGGATGTCAAATGAAGAGGTGTAGAAAGAAGCAACAAATGGGAAGAGAAATATAACCTGAAAAACCACTGGGGAAGAAGAAACAGAAGCTCGCAACAAAGCATATGAAAGATATGCCTTGACTGATTCAATAAAATGGAAATTTTTCGTAAAGGAATAGTCAACTTCTTCCAACAAACCCTGTAATTTTAGCATTCAAATGCAAGAAGGTAGAAGATAATTGCATTGACTAGAACACTTTGAAGTAAAAAATATTTTGGCAGATACTATTTCCTACATCTACATAGTCTAGGACAGGACTAGCTAACCTGCAAAAGCTCAAAAGACAATAGTCTCGTCTTGGTGACCACCTCATCACCCTCTTCTTTCATCCCCATCTGCAAATTGTCTCCAATATGATAAGGGAGAGTATAGAATAGACACTTTTTGAAAACAATTTCACAAACTAGACCTTGCACAGTGTTCGAAACAGCAACAAAGCATCATTTTGCACCACACTCATGCTCTCTACACTAATTCCTCGGACATGATTAAACAATAAACTCTTTAAATCGAATTTTAGAAACCGCAACTGAAGCAATGATTTATTTAATATTCAAGCATCTTTTACCCTGCAACTTTCTTTCCATCCTCAAGTTGAACAGCTTGGTCAAGAGCAGCCTCTAAACCCTACAAATCATATCTTTAAATAAGATACAAAGTGAGAAAAAAAGCATATATGCAAATTTCAACAAAACAGTAAAAACTTAACTCTCATCAGTCTCATAAAGTGTGATGGAAGTACCTTGATATCAGCACCGCTAGCCAGATTCTGAAATTCCTCCAAACGAGGGGATGCATCATTTTCATGCCTCTTGGGTAATGCATCTGCCACAGTGGTTTTCTCATCTTTTGCATCACTAGATTTTTCTACATTCTCAGAGCTGGTGAAGCTAGCTGGAATGCCAGCATGCACAATACTAGATACGGGAACCTAAGCACCCAAAGAAATATTTTTCCTGCAATAAGGCCCAATTTCACGTGGACAACTCAGTAAAATCAACAAAAATAACAAATCCAACCTGATCAGTTTCCATTCGCCGAAACACAATACTGATCATTTGGGTTAGCATTGCTTTTGATGTTGCCTGATTTACTAAACTCTTACTGCAGTAGAGCATCATAATTTAACATAAGCAACAAGTAAGAATTTATAAATTCACAGTTTACAGGGAAAAGTGTTGCTTAAGTACCTGTTGAGAGCAATGTCATAGCATACTTTAATCACGCCCAACAATGGGTCTCCATGAACTGGATTTAAAGAAAACTTAGTGATTTAGCATATTAGATAAAAAAAGAAAAGGAATGCTTGCATCATTTATAAGCAGCATAAAAAACCACACTCCAAATAGCCTCTCACATAACATCTACAAGAAAAATCGTCCAATTTGAGGCATTAACTGATTGATCCAAACATTTAGTAATACTATGTTAAATTAATCTACAGAAATAAACATTCCAGAAATATAATGACCAACCTTGAAAAAGTAGGATAGATGTCCTTACCATCTAAAGATGATATAAAAGAGGACATTTAAGATATCATTCTGGTTGATTTTGGAAATTGAATATTTTCCACAGGAAAAGTCCTAGCACATCCAAGTATCTTAATCTTTCACATTCACATTTCTTCCACCCATTGTGATGAAATGTGGTCCGTGCAGCCAGATAACATCCTCATACAGATATCACAGGCTATGCGCCTGTCATTAAATGAGATATTCCATGGGCCACAGGTGAGCCTATCATGAGTGACTTGAAGTTGGACCATATCAGATCTAGTTGCAGAATACAACCATCAGAAACTTTTAGCATTAGCTAATTAACAAATGATAAAAGTTTCTTTCAAGTTCTTTTCTTTTGAAAATAAAACAGTAAGATCTGTTCTATAAGTTCATACAATTGCACTGCTTGTTAGGCTCAGACTTACAAAAAAAAAAACACACCAGGATAGTCCAAAGACACTAGGGTATGTTTATCAAAGCCAACCCATAATGACAATAATTTCCAATGCCAGTATACTACATATTTGCAAATTTTGTGATTATCATACATACTCAAAGATGATGTTTCAGCAACTGATGAAACAGTTGCAATACAGAATAACAAACTCAGAATTTAGAAAGACAAGAATGGATACCATAATTTTAAGGAACTGACAAGCAAACAAGTGCTTTCAGCAAGAAAATCATTTCAGATCTTTGACTACTCAAGCTTATACCATAAGATGATTAGAAATTTGACATTACTGCTCAAAGAACAAAAGAAGAAAAACCATTAGTAATGTACCTCTGAACCTCATTGAAGATACAGCAGTAAGAAGCACCTGCAAAACTTGAACTATGGTGCTGCAAATTACCATGTATCAACCAAAGGTTAAAATAATTGATATAAAGACAAGTCCAGGAGAAAAGAAAAGACAAAAAGATAATACCTATCCGATGAAGAATTATCAACACAGCCACAGACCATGTTCAGTATATCTGTAAATAATGAAGCATTTTTGCCACCATCCAGTCCAGGATCACCTTCTAAATGATCATAGGCTATGAGTTTCTGCCAAAAATGAAAATTGTGTCAGATGCACTGTAAGTACAATAAGCATCAGAAGTATAATAACCAAATTGTTAGGCACAGGCACAATAACCAGACAAAAGATTATAGTGGCATGAGAAAAAAAAAGGGGAAAATACATTTCAGTGAAAAAAAAAGTTGCTAACTTATGTGCATCCAATATGGAGGGTAAATTATCCAGCAAAGAAAAAACATCATGAGGAAAATGAAAAACATTTTGTTACACAAATTAAACATACACTTGAAAAGGCAAGGGCAACGAATGAAATTTCTGTCATACCCCAGTCTAGATCAATTTTTCGTTCAAAAACAGGATACCATATGTTGTGGGTAATAAACATTAATGGTGTTTGTTTGTATTTTTCAATCCTCAGACTCAATCTTGATTGCCTGACAAATAGTTCAGATGTGCAAACTGCTAGTGTTGTTGTATAAACCAGCCTGCTACTTTGTATGTGAATTATAATAGCGCAATACACCGTCATGTCCTAGCCCCTAGTCTATACCAGTATAAATGCTGGACCGAGACTACTTGGAATCATGTCTAGAATGCTTCCTCAAAGACTTGAATTCATGTCCAGAATGCTTCCTCAAAGATTGCTGTGCATGAATTATGTTAAATTACAGCAATCTTTTCTTTCGTCCAAAAGTATTTTATGTTAACCTTAGATTTGCCGATACTGACACATTTATGCCCATTTTGATGTTTAATAAGGACACTTATCCAGAGACTATCTATGTCAGATGTCTAAACAAAACTATCATAAGAGTATAACATATATATGGCAAAAGAAAGGTGCCCAGTCCTTCATTAGGTTTATAAACAAAACCTAATTTTCATGAACAAAAGTTCTTATAGCATAATATTTCCAACGGGATTAACTGTAAGTACCCCGTGGTAGTTTTGATGTGTTAAACCACGTTAAGTGAGGTCCTATTGTTTTTCTTATCCTTGTGTCTAAGTGTATAGGAGCTTAGGAACATAAGAAGTTGGGCGGAAGATGCAGCGGACGAGAAGGACGACACAAGAAGCAAGTCGACAGGCTCGATGCGTCCATGGGACGAGAAACTGTGGAAGAGTGCACCGATGGACGAGAAGGACGCGTCTGAGGGATGAGAATTCCGAACGGAAGCTTGCTCAAGGCAAAGGACTCGGGTGAGGCCTATTTCGGATGTCCGACATCACCCAAACGACCGGAGATGAAACCAGAGCATCACCCACGTTTATCTGCCGAGCAGAAGGCGCCTCCAGCTAACTTGGAGGCACCCTCATGCCTTTGCATGGAAGGCGCCTCTGAGCCTTCTGGAGGCGCCCTCAGGGAAGGTGCCTTCAGGCCTTTTGAAGGCGCCTTCATGAGCTGTTAGCCGAAGATAAAGTTTTATTTTCGGCGGATAAAGCTTATCACGTTGGAGGCACCTTGGACCCAATTGAAAAGCGCCTTCAAGCTTCGGATAACATTTTCCAGAGCTATAAAAAGGGGATAGATCAATATATATTTCTGAGCTATCAAAGAGTGTGAGATAAGGGTGTCAAAAATGAACCCGACTCGTCGACCCAACCCGAGTTGACATGAAAAAAATCATGTTCAGATTGGGGATTTTCGGATTCAGGTCGGGTTCGAATGGGAGGGTTTCAAGTTAAAAATTTTCGGGTCGGGTTCGGGTTCGAGTTCTGGTTGACCTGAATTTCGGGGTTAGTTGATTTTTATAGGGTTAAATCAAATTTTATGTTGAAAATTAAAATGTTTTTATGTATATTAATATTAATGTTAGTATGATAGTGATGGAGTATTGAGATAAAAGTGAAGAATTATTGGGAAAATAGAAAAAAAAAGTTATTTTGAATCGGGTTATACTGGTTGTTTGGGTCAGGTTCAGGTTCGTTGGGTTCGTGTTTAGGGGTTTCGGGTTGAGTTCGGGTCAGGTTTAGGTTGGGAGTTTAAAAAAAAATTTCCAAATCCAACCCGAACCCGACCCACCCAAATTGGCACCCCTAATGTAAGAGGCTTCTCCGTCGTCTACAATGAAGGAGATCTTTTAGTGAGCTTTCATTGCCTTGAATTAACAACCAATTAGGTTGTAACCAAGTAAATATCGAGCCTCTTTTTCTTTTTATGCTTTTAATAGTTGTTGTGTTAAACTAACCTTGTATCCCTGCTTGAGTTAGCTCGAGATTATAATATTTAATTATAGGCTATTCACCCCCTCTAGCCGGTTCCCGTTGCACCAACACTAACTTAGGTAGGTCAGGGGCAAAATGTTGGAATGAGATTTAGAAAATAAGCATATATTTGCTACCGGGTTGGATAAGTAAATAAAATATTCTTATAAGTGAAAATCCGGGACCCACATAAAGGGAAACCTGGTACACGACGCTCTGACCAATGTGGGGTCCCGGAAAAGGGTCAATCACCATATTGAATCTATTGTACGCAGCCTTATCCCATATTGCAAAAGGTTATTTCCGCAACTCGACTCAGTGGCCACAAGGTCATACGACAACAACTTTATCATTGTATCAAGGACCTATACAATTTGTCAAATTCATTTGGAAGGCTATGGATTGCATAAACAACCAAAGGAGATAAAAGAATTTTTGAAATTGTTGATTTTTCAATTTGTACAGTAATTTTAATGAAGGGGAGCAATGTGACCTAGAGGTCACGGTTTGAGTCTCGGAAATAACCTCTTACAACGTAGGGTAAGGCTACA